>OZ005744.1:89648022-89765222 GCA_963930735.1 Dioctria linearis
TATATATAGTTGGGATAACTATAATACACTTACTGCACCTATGCGAATCTATACTACTTTTCTTTGAGTTTAGGGACGCAAATGGTATATGTGTTTCGTCTATACAAATTTGAATTCGAACGTCCCGCAAGCTGTTTGTCAGATCAAAATCAAAGAACAACTCATATCTCGATTGGCGAGTAAGGATTTCTCGAAAATTTTCGTTGATACGTCCTTTCGCAGCAAGATATGCTCGACCCATAGCAAAATAAATACGTTAATTAAATATGCATAGCCTCACAAGTACATAATTCAAAACGTTTTCGATTATTAAAATTGTTCAGCCCGCAAAATTTCATCACACTTTTTTTACAAACGACGAATGAGGACGATAATCATCCACAGCTCGTTTCTGTAATTTCAGTTGAGAAAATTCTCTATTCAGCATCCGTAACTCTACTAGATGAATTTATTCGTTTCTGTATTATGCTAGTTGAGAAAGGGATGAAAAGGAGCCTTCGATTTTGAAACAGCAATGGCGAAAGAAGAAATGTCAACGCCTCTTATATTATTGTATACTGTCATTGTTCGCGGTTATTATTATACACTTTAATAATAATGTACATATTTTGCAAAAAATTAAAATAAATAAGTACACTACATTTACAAGTATTTCAGTTTTTCGGTTTAAGTTCATTTTCCGTTTATTTTAACTCTATTTTAACTTAATTACAAGAACGCCATCTAGAATATTTTCAACTGATGGAGAAGCGAAACTCTACTCGTGGCATTATAGAAATACTTTTAGTTTTCTAAATCTTATAGTGAATAGGGTTCTCTAGTTGGAAAAATAGAGAATATAGTACAGTTTCATACAGAAACACAGTAGTGGAGAATGACATCAATGTGACGTGAAATAGAGAATTTGACAGTTAGAAACGAGCTACTGAATCAAAAATGAAGAGTTTTATAAATTTTGAAGTCAATGGAAAAAAAACAATTTTCCAAATCCATTAAAGTTTTTTGTACTCTAGGCTAAATTTAGCGTAACCACTTTAGGGGAAGACACAATACCATAGATCAGTGGCCTAATTACCCATACTCTGTATTGGACTCCATGGCAATATCATCCCCCACTTTGTCCTTTTTATACCATAGATGAAATCATATGGTATACTGAGTTTGTCTTTCCGGTTGTAACCTTGAGCAAAATGGATTGGACACCCACGCATAATATAAAAAGTTTTTACTTTTTTGCATGGCCGACTATCAGTCTGTCGGGCTGTCCGCTCGCACGATAACTCTAGAACGTGTGTTATCAGAGAGCTGAATTTTTGCAAACGGGCTTTGATAATTTAATCGGGTATTTCCTTTGTGGGGTTATACAAGAATTGCATTTGTCACTATATATTTGTACAGTGCCTGAAAACACGGCAACGTAGAGAGATGAAATTTTTTACACGGCGTTCTTATAGAAATAGTTAATATAATTTCAAAATAGTGCTGCCAAAAAAATTGAAGCTTTTTACGTATATATTGAAAACGATTAGTCTTAGACGTTTTTATTGTACTAAGACATTCTAAGTCAGGCTGAGCAAACTGTTCAGAATAATCGGTGCACGTGCTAGTCGGTCCTAGATTTGATGAGTAAAACCAATCAACTTAAAGAGTGGCAACTTCCTGAAGACTTGGATGGCTATATTGTTTTCTGTATATTTCAACGTAGCGCATATAACACACTTATTACCTGCTCCAACAAATCA
Organism: Dioctria linearis; assembly: GCA_963930735.1. Taxonomy (NCBI): domain Eukaryota; kingdom Metazoa; phylum Arthropoda; class Insecta; order Diptera; family Asilidae; genus Dioctria; species Dioctria linearis. Next base: position 89,649,765 of record OZ005744.1, read on the forward strand.
TATTGTGAGTTGTCATGCGATTAACTTAATTGTTACTAAAGATAATAAAATGAATCGCTACATTGTTGACTGTGCATAGGTAAAAAAGTGTACTCTAAATAATACGTTTAAATATACGAAACACAAACTATGGTGCTACACAAGCAGCCAATCAAATTTAGCTCTGAGTATGCCTACTCTCGAAGTTGATTTTCTTTGGTCATCAAATGAAGGCAGTACCATACTACTCGAAAATACAGAGGAGTTTTTTCAGCCTGACTTAGAATCGATTAACAGAATATTGGTTTGACTAGTTTATCAATGTTGCTGTATCATTAAGCTTATAGTGTCTGCACTTATAGACGTTCAGTGATGTTATGCTCGAAGGACCAACAAATGCGGAATTAATTAAAATAGTTATCCCAGATTGCAGCTCTATGCATTCCATTTCAAAATTTTGCAGGTAATTTGTTTATGTTGACTGAAAATCAAATTCAAAATTAATCACCAAATCGCCATAACACACGTAACGTCTGCACTTTTCTTCTGTGGAAATTTGATACACAATTGTATATTTATTATATCGAGAAATAACTACTCCCATGGCAATGGTTTATAGATAAACAGAATGTTTTGTAATATTAATTGAGAAAATTTAAGGATACATGAGTTTTGTTGGGCCACATTCAAAGCCTTCTTGGAGCGCATGCGGTTGGACATGCCTGAATGAATGCCCGTATATAATTTCGTATGGTGACCCATCTGTGCAAGTTTGATTTTTCAGATGGGCTTTCGCTTGTATTTCAAGCACTTTTCAGTACAATAACAACTTTAAAAAAAAACCCGTGTATAAAATTTCAGCTCTCTAGTGAACGCGTTCATGCGCTATCGTGAGGACGTATTTATTGGGGAAAAAATCATACTAAACATATAATCTTTACATGATTTCTTTGGGATGATTTTTGAAAATTTGGACCTCCCCCCATTGCAGACATATGCACGGCACTGTAGCAGTCCAATTTCTCAAGTGTAGCTTTAGTATTTGTGAATAAAACTAAATTAAAACTTACGTTACCTGAAATACTTTTTAAAGTATAACCTTCAGCAAGAAAATGTCCATACCTTTGATATTTCTTAAATATTTTCAGTTATTGCTTAACCATTATTCATTTGGTGAAAAGTTACTCGTAAGAAAGAACCATGAACATTGAGCAGTTAAATTGCTGGAAAATGGTTAACTAGTAACCAATATAATCGGAAGCAAAATATATATATTGGTGTGACATTAATCAAAATTACAGATTGAAACCTTGCATGTCGGATTCATACACATACATCACAAGACCAGAACGGATTTCTCGGAAGATAGGTAACTCTAAGAAAAGTACCCCCCCCCCCCCCCCCCCCTGAACAAAAACTTAGATCAGCGCCAGCATCCATATACGTTCGCCCTTTTGAAGATGGTTATTATCTCATTAGGGTCAGTTTTCCAGAGTCTGATGAGGATATAAAACACACTCTTCATTACAAATCGATTGTTATCGTCTGTGGTTTTGTTCAATTTCTTAAGCATGTACCTAATTGGAAAATAGCCAGTTATTATGCTAGTAATAGCCTGATCTGTTGCTTATCATAGTTGATGACTTTTGTCTTTGTAATGGAAGTTGATAAATTTCTTTTCGTTTCTTAGTCTGAGTCTAGATTCTACTCCTTTTCTGGCCAAGTAGTCTAGTGTCACATTACCTTCATGCCCCTTTGCTCAGGTACCCACTTAGCGGTTACCTTATTATCTGTGGATTGTAAATCTATCATATCCCTACAGTCCAAACCAGCTTTGATGTGATGGCATTGGAATTTAAAGCCTGTATTGCGGCTTGGCTGTCGGAGTTTATCTATATTTACATGATGTTTGCGTGCGATAACCTCTTTGTATACTGATTCTAAGCACGTTTCTAATACATGGACTTTTGCTTGAAAAACAGTTGCGTAGGATCGCAGAGCCTTGTAAAACTTACATCTCGACTCATAAACCCCCACACCCACTATGCCTTCCTTCTTAGATCAGTCTACTGTTTCGCAGTATGCAAGTATTGAGTATAATAATATAATAATATTTTTTACTAAAATCACGTAACTAATTATGTTGCCGGCTCCCTAACTCCCAACTTTTTCATTAAATACTTTAACTCAGTTATTATCTCACCTTTCCACTGCACTTTTTTTTGTAATTTATCTCAATAAAACGAGAGATGCTATAAAATTGTATATATTTCCTTCAAAGATTATATTTTCCATATTTTAAATCCAGTAAGTAAAATAGATAAAATTCACATTTGGATAAAAATGATGTTGTATTTAATCGTCATCTCTTCTCCTCAGCAATTTTAGTAAATTCACTATCTGGAACCTGGTTTGGGAAAAAATAAAGGTCATTATTATCCTGCTAATAAGACTACACTGCTTGAAATAAAAAATGGTATATCTATGATACATTTGCAAAATTTAAAAAGAAATGTTATTGCAATTAGTTATTAACAATCAATTATGTACTTGCAAATTCTGGAACTCACTTGCGTTTTTTATTCGATTTACTTCTTTGTAAAGTGACCTCTGCACTTTTTTGCATCAGTTGCTCATTTTTGTCCATTGATTGTTCTAAAGAATCGAGATGTGCACCGTGTTTCTCATTATCAACAACATGATGATCCTTCTCGTAATAAGAATGCTTATTTGACTCACTACCAGACTGATGTGAAGAATCTAATTTACCAGAACCAAGAAAATCACTTCCTATAAAGAAGACACCTTAAAACAAAAATCATAGAAAATAGTTGAAAAAAATCACCTAAAATGTTGATAAGTTCGTCAGTGTAATTGTTGGTGTCACTCTCCTCTTCCGCCGGAAATGCGACTAGGAATCCATTGAGGCTAATTCGGTAATTTTCTGTTCCATTTTGCCGCTGATTATAGTGAAGATCATAATCGTAGTCGCCGTATGTACTATCGATCAGCCCATTTAATGGAAAGCCCTGTGCGGATTTACTTAATCCGATAAGAGAGACAAATATAAACAAGCGATTATTAAATTTGCACATGATGCTACCGTCACCGTCTCTGTTGTAAGTTAACTCCAGAATGAACCAAATGAATCACAGCACCAAGAGCTCTGCCTCGGTTCTTTCGAACCGAAATGAAACTCTCGGATGCCGACAGGTTTAGAACTGAGCCGGTATCAAATGCGGAAGTCTTCTGGAACGGGATAAATGCAAATACTGGACTGGACGTGCTCTTCATCAGCTTGTACGTCCGTAGGGTCAATAGTCTTTTCATAGAATTTTTATGTTTTTGTTGGTCTTTTTAACGTCGTTGTAGACGAGTTACGTATAGTTACGACAATCAAAAGCAGTGGAAAGGTACTCCATCTAGAGGATGTGTGCTCTTTTATTTAATCCGTTTACTTATTTGTTTTCGTTTTAAGAAAATTCTTCGCTAACGGCGGCATCAGAAAAGATTTGTAAATTTAACACATTAAGTCTTCTTTTTGCAAAAATTAAGCTGTTCAATTATTACTCAATTTTGCATAGGCAAAAATGCTAGAGGACAATATTTTATGAAAATGTTGAATCAAAAGGATGTTATCAAATTTAGTTCATATAGTTATATACAATATACAATTGAAACTAAATATTATTAAATTATTAATATAAACAAGTAAAAGAGCTAGAATTGGCCTCAGGCTAATGCCTACGATCTTCTAGATGAATACCCGTATGTAATTCGTATGGTCACCCATATGTGCAGGTTTGACTGTTAAAGTGGTTTTTCGCATATATTCCTAGAACGGTTCGTCGGATAGTAAAAATTATTATAACCAATTTTATAGGATATTATATTTTGAAGAACTTTTCAGTACAATAAAACGTATGGGACTAATCGTTCTCACAGTATACGTAAAATAATAAGCGGCCAAGTGCGAGTCGGACTCGCGCACGAAGGGTTCCGTACCATCGTACAAAATTTAACACTATGTACTTTTTTTTAATTTTTTCAAATGAGAGTAGGCGTCATGTGAAAAAATAATGCTGTCATTTCAAAAAATAATGCTGTCATTTGAAAAAATAATAATGATGCTGTCATTTGAAAAAAAATGCCTACTTATGATAATAATAATGAATGAGAATAAAATGAGGAAAAAAACGCCGAAAAAATAATGTTTCTTGTATGGGGGCTCCCTTTAATTTGTAATTTTATTTTAAATTTAGTATTTATTGTTATAGCGGCAATAGAAATACACACTCTGTGAAAATATCAACTGTCTACCTTTTACGGTTAAAGAGATACAGTCCGGTGACAGACAGATAATAAGAATGAAGAACGCCGAAAAAATCACTTCCTTGTATGGTGGCCTTTAATTTTTAATTTAATTTAATTTTTATTATTTATTGTTATATCGCCAATAGAAAAACACAGTCTGTGAAAATTATAACTGTCTACCTATTACGGTTCATGAGATACAACCTGGTGCCGAACGGACAGTAGTAATAGGGTTCCCGTTGTTACCCTTTGTGTACGGAACCCTAAAAAGCAAATTTTTATATGGCAACACCAAAAAGGAGTTCCCCGATATAACCCACTTTTAAAATTGTATTTACTATTTTTATAAAAACTCCGTGTACACAATTTAAAAACTTTATATTAACGCGTTCTCAGGCAGTGCCCAAATATATAACGAACACGAAATTTTTGTATGCCGACCATAAAAAGAGTTGTCCGATTGGTCCCATTTTCGAACGTAAATTTACCTTTTTTTTAAAAAAAAAACCCCATATGTAAAATTTCTGTACTCTAAGGGCCGTAATAACCAACGAGGATAATCCTATTTCCTGTGTAAAGAATATTCCTATCCGAGAATAAACCTGCTTGATTTGGTCACAAACACCAAATCGAGAAAAATAATGAGTATTTTGCTTATGTGGCATTACTATCGGATATTTACGGTATGTCGAAATAAAAGAGTATTATGTTTTAAAATAAGAAATGTTGAATTAGCAATGTAATGAAAAAATTAATTTAATTTCAGTTTTCTTTTTTACATAATATTAAAAAAAAGATTTAAGTAGAGAAAAAATTTAAGATAAGTGCATCTAACCGAAATATCGATGCCACAGAAACGTGCTATTTTTTGTTGTCTGCTGTAATTGCCACTCAAATTCAAATTTTGCTCATCCATCACCATTGAATGAATAACTAATAAGGAAACGGCATATCGGGTGAAAACCTAAGCCACTCGGCGAAATGTATTAGTGTGCTGTGAAATCGTGCAATTTTGAAAGGGGGTATTGTTTATGATTCAAAAACTTTTAAAAATTATAGTATGTTAAAAAATTCGTTTAGTTAATATTAGATTACAGAAAAACAAATAAGTTTATGAGTTTATGCACGAAAATGCTATGTTCATTAATTCTGTTTTAGTAATGTTTAATTAATTAAATGCTTCCTATTCTATTTGGGTATATACTATTTTCCAAATAGCCAAATGGAATAGGTTCCCCTTCTCTTTAGCCACATCAAAGTGTTCATCATATAAACATTGTAATTTGTTTCCAGGCACCACTACGTGGAGGTTAGAGATAGGAGTATTAGGTTCATGTATCATGAGAATATACACAATACATTTACCTCATTCAGTCCCCATGGTTATTAGTTTCTATTGCTTTAATAATAAAATATATATATATATGAGGCACTTAATTCATATTCTAGCTTAAAAGCTAGAGATTCCTCGCCATAGTTTTATCTCTAATATTAAAATATAATATATGAATGAAACTTAATTCGTATTCTCGCTTTTATTGCTTTTGAGATCTCTATTTTGTTAAATTTTTGGCGAATGGAGCATTTATCTAAAGCTCTTTTGGCTAAAAAGAAATAACGCGTTTGTAAATATTTAGTGGTAATTAATTTAATAAGGGCACTGTAATGGGAGCTCTTATTCTTGTGTACTGATTGGTCTTAAAATAATGCTTTTCCTAGGAAGTGCTTTTGAACGTCTATAACATTTTTAAGAAATTTTCCTTCTGAAGAATACTTTCTTTCGCTTTTAGAAAACGAAGACGATATCGGAGAACACTTTCGGTTTGCTCGCAAATATCTTTAACGCTTTTAGAAGGCATTTGAAGGAAGCCTCGACTTTTGTATCCAGCTAGAGATAAAGCTGAAAACTCGCCCTGAAAAGCCGACAAGCATTCCTGACAGTGAAGAGTTTTATTAATTTTGAAAATAACAAAGCCTGCAATATAATCAACAACATTTATTATATACTCTGTCAATCAGGTGGGGTATGTTACATAGCTGTGTTCGAGTAAAAATTGTTGATCCAAAATCCCATGATCAAAAACATCCTCATCGTGGTCATGAGCTACATACATATTTCTTAAAGTACTATTAATTTCTTCTTGAGGATCAGGGGTTTCATAACATGACTTAGGTATATTTAAAATCGCTATGTTTTCTTGCGGGACGCAATTTCCAATTCCTCCTTCTCTGATTGTGCAACGCACGAGGAGTTTCTTATAAGAAGCAATAAACTGTCTCACCCAAGGACTCAAACGCATTCGAATAAAACCTTAAAATAGCTCTATGTGATCCTGACTTAGTTTATGCATTGGTATGAATTTCAATTCTTTAGTCATAATAAATCTTTCATGCAGCGGTTGAATATTTTTAAGACAAGCTATTATACTTATGAATCCAGTTTTTCTCGGTGTATTTATTAAAAGCGTGCCCAACGAAAGTTTAATTTTTGTTAAGTATTTTATAGCTTGCTCTACAAAATTCCTAATTTCATAATAATTGTTGCTTGATTTTTGTACTCGTAGGCACTTACGGTACGACTATTTAGTATGTCGAAAATATCGTTTAGTATCCTTATAAATTTTGAGAATGGGCCACTTCCCATAAGCTCTTTTAACTTTACTACATCTCTGCAGAAATCCAAGGCATCAGCAACTGATTTTCTGAAAGTTTGTACTACTAACTTCACTTTCATATTTTATTGCATGAAATTGCATTTCTTCCTTTTCCTTCAACATGACTAACCTTTCTAGATAGCACCATTTAACTTTCTCGTCCTTATGGTAATAAAAATTTGTAAGTCAGCTAGTGTATTACGCACTAACTTAATCATGTGGCAAGGATCAGGATGTATCTACTATATTATTCCTGCCATCTATCTTGAACTAAATTTTTGCGCTGGAATTCCTAATATCACAGCCTAGAAGCTTTGCCGCAGTAATATTTACAGATGTCCCATCAAAAGTTATGCCAATAACTTTAGCACCTGCCTCTAAGTTGTGCTCGCAGCATAATGAAATTACATTTTTTTTCTGTTCAGCATTCAGGGACACGATAGGAAACAAGGCGAGAGGTATTTTCTATGGTCTGTTAATACAAACTGCGATAAACACTAAGATCCGTGTTGCGATTGCTCCACACCCCGAACCGTTGCCAACATCACCAAAACCGTATGAATCTTGTCCATCCCAGTCAATATGTTGTCTGGTATGTATCTTATTAAATACAAGATTAATAAATAACGTTTCGCAATTTTTTTTTTGCTTCATCACAAGCATTTTTTTGTTGCTTGGAACGACTGCGTAGTAAATCCAGGTTTGCAATTAATATTTTCATACCACTTTCCAAGCGTCCTGGAATGAGGTTAAATCCACCAAAATGTTTCCCTTACAAATTCATACGCTTTGGGAGACATGAAATTCAAATTAAGCTCAAATGTTCTTATAGCGGTGCCATATTGTTTGGATACAGGATTTCCTCCAGGATTTGGGCCAATTTTATCTTTCAAGGTTTCACCTATCTCCTCAGTAATCAAATTCTTTGTTTTCATTTGCCAAACTAAAGAGTTCAATTTTATATTTTTGCGTGATGAATTCCTAAATTGTTGCTGTAGCCGCTTTATTTCAAACAACATTAAACAAGCGATCACATAATAAGCAATTTACTGGAGTTATCCGATCATCTACGGTATACAATATCGTCCACGGAGTCCAAAGTAAGCCGACAGAAATATTTTTTCTTTTCACGAATTATGACTCAATACACTAATTATAATTAAAACGACTTAAGATGTAATTTCTTAAACTGCCTTTTCCAAGATTATATATAATCCTACCTAACAGAACTATGGCAAAGGTATATTATTTGCACATGAAAAGAAAATATTGCCTATGAATTCTACTTTTTATAAATACTCAAACTATTTAACTATTGATAAGATAAAGATTCCATATTAAAATGAAAAAATACACATGCTTTCATTTAAATTGATGGTTTCGTCGATTACAGAATCTTGGCTCTGACGTTGTTCTTCATATGCCTGCAGGTATTACAGATATTAGGAAATGCTAATATTTGTTTTTGAAAAGAACATATTGTTAACATAAAGGAGTTACTTATATTTGTGTTGCAGTCGCCACAAGCAGAAATATCATAGACTGGAACAACAAGATTTGTCAGTCTTTCGGGACTTTCTCCATAAAAACAAAGCTTTGATTGAAATGGCCTTCGATTACACAATCGTGGCTCAAATGGAGCTAATATGAAGTATTATTATTAGGATTTTTTTGGTCTGTATAAGTGGTGGTGTGTACCTACATATGAAATAAAAATAAATACTTTTAAGTTACTTACAATATTTGGAGATTCCACATAGGGTAAATCTGATGTTTGTTCATCTTCCATGGAGATACTATGGCTTATTGAAGGCTGAATGCGGAATTCTTTCGTTTGCCCTTCTAGTGAACCGTTCCTAATATGGCTATCTTCATAAATCTATTAAAAAGCTTATTAGTAATCTTACCTGAAATATAACAAAAAAGATACCATTATTGCTGGTTAAGTAGACTGAGTGGGTCTGGCATTCTCAACAAAGTTCTCAGAATTCCCAATCTGGTTACTTCTACTTGTGTTGACACTCTGCGTCTCTTGCCTTACAGAAGAAGTATCCTCAATCGGTTCCTCTTCGTTTATCTATAATAAGCCTTATGAGTAGTTCTATTTGAGATGTCTAAGTACATTTGAAAAATCCGGTTAATTTTCATTTGCATATGTGTTGGCTCTCGGAGAAGAAATATTATGAAAAAAAATATATAAAGTACTTTTTAAGATTTACGGTATAAATATACTTATCGGCGACGGATCTTTGAAGAGGTATAGCAATGTCAGATAATCCTTCCCCAATGTTATCATGGTCAGTATCCTTTGCTTTATGAAATGTATTTGGCAGTTGTGAGAAATTTTGTTAATATTATACTTACAACAGAATTTGAACAGCAATCTTCACATTCAGCAAAGTTATACAATGGTATTGCAAACATTTTAGGGTTTTACGCACTTTGTTTTTGTTAATGTGGTTTTCGTTGAATTGATTCTCACATGCGATGCTTCCTTTAAAAGAAAAGATTTATAATTCATGCACCCAATAGCTTCAAGCCATTTCTTTCAAATGACCTTATCTTGAGGAAACCTAATTTGCAAAATTTGGAATGATAAAAGAAAACTTGAAAAACTATAGCTGTGAATAAACGAAATTTAATAGATAACCGCAACGTTTGTAAATTAATTTTAAATTTAAATTTTATAATATTTTTTAACTTTTTAAATTTGTAAGAATTTTTTCTAATCCCTATTTATTTTCAGATAATATTTCTTGGCGTTGCCTTTGTATGACTGGAATAATTTAGGCACCAATGACTGTTCAATTGTAAAATGGTAAAATGTTAAATTTTTTGCCATGGCTGTATATTTTTATAAATTTTTCACTTTTATTTTGCTAGAAACACTATAATTAATTAGTAAAGCTATTAAAGTTACTTGAATAATGCTTTCCCACGTTCGATCCTGCAGAACAGCACAGCGCAGTTCATTACGGATATTTAACACTCCGGAGTCTCTATTACATAAAACATCGTTCACAAAAGAATACTTTACACTTATTTCACACTACTATTAAGTAAAAATCCTGTTAAATTACTTATTTATTACAATATCGCGAATTCAAATCCGAGAACTTCTTTTCAAAATTATGAAATGTCAGAAATGTTGAACTGACGTAAAATAGGCGCTAGGCTGTCTTGTCATTTCTCCCCCCCCCCTCCCTCAAATTGTGAAATATGCATGCTGCAGTCACTAATTTCTCAACCACATTAGGTGCCAAGGCAATGGACGTATGAAAGAAATAGAAATATTGAGGCATTGTCCTAAAAGCATTTTCTATCGTCCGTCTTACACGCGAATGTCGGTAGTTATACGTAGCTTTTGGAATAGTGGCGGGAGCAGGGATTGGAAAATCATTTCTGGATATAAGTTTTCCAAAATCAGATTTTGTAAAAATCTCAGCATCACTTTCCCCACCATATGATCCAATATCATCAGCGATAAATCGGTAATGGGCATCTGTAATTGCAAGCAATACAATAGAAAAATATTCCTTATAGTTGAAAAATGATGATCCAGAATTCTTTGGACACTTATCCTCAAGTGCTTTCCATCGATAGTACTACAACATTTGGGAAAACCTCAAATTTGAAAAAAAATTCCTCTGTGTTCCGTTGGCATTGGAATATTCTCTTTTAACACTTTTAATTCAAATGCTTTCCAATACTTCCCGTATAATATAATAATGCTGACCCAAGAATGATTTACTCGGAATTGAAAAGCCAACAATGATTCTCCAGTTGCCATGAACCTAAGCAAAAATTTAGTTGTGTGTAGTATTAGTATTTATATCATTTCGTTGACTATTTTTAATTTCACAGATATTGATTGTAAGATCCGATGGAAATTATTGAGGGAACTTTTCAAAGGACAAAACGTGAAAAGGCTCCTTCTTTTCTGAAATATTTCATGTACGGGATTTCTTTTAATTAGACTCAAGAATAACAAATCTTCTATATCTTCCTCTTGTATCAAAGAAAAGTTCACTTTCAAAACTCATTCTACTAATAAAATTTATATTTTGGTTGTATCCACTAGAAATTTCGGTGGAATCTCTTGGAAACTGTAGCTTTACAGCCTCGGTTTCAAAGAGATTTTGCCAGCGCAAGTGCGCTGTAATCAAACACGAAGGAAATTATATGATTGTTTCCAAGAAAACGCCCGACCAACTTGCGTCGGAATCAAAACTGTTTGCACTTCACATCACGCAGTTATGGCAAAAGAGTGAATTTTACAAAGGAGGAGGAGGATGATGAACTCATTGATTTAGTTAAATCGGATTCTCTCCTTTACAATATAAAAGTTAAAACCTTACCATTAAAGACAGCATTTGGGAAATTATTGCAAAAAAATTAAATAAAAAAGTAAGTCTAAGAATTGTACATAACATATTATATTTAATTAACTTACTCCACATAGTGACATATTTATTTTGCCACCGTAAAGAATCTTTTCCACTACTTAAATATGTTTTAAGAGTGACACGCAATATTACTTCCTTGAAAACCACCACATTGAACGCAAACGCAGTTGCGCTGGCGCATTTTATTCTATATTTTTCGCTTAACCAACCCAACTAGCTACAATTGCTGGTTAAATATTATTATAATATGATTTAGGTTCACGATACCCAACCAACATTAAAAGCTCTTTTCGAGCAAGTTTGCCTAAGAGTAGAATGGGCCGACAAGCCATTCTCGAGACAACCTGCAGACTTAATTTTGGAACAGACTATAAACGATATAAATGCTGTGATGTGGATTTTTCATTATCTATCTTAACCTGATTATAGCGACTATTCAGAAAAGCTCTGATTAATTTAAGCGACGACGATGAAAATTATTTTTTTTTGTTTAGTTTACCAAGATGTTAACTATGATAAACTATTTGAAACACTTTTCTAAAATCAAATAAAACCAGGGCCGTGAATTGACTAGTATCCAATGCTTTACGTACATCCGATGTTACTTTTAAGAGTGCTGTATCGCAGCTGTACCTGATCGATAACCAGATTGCTACCGAGAAATCAACCAATTTTCGAAAACGTTTTGAACTAAATTCTTTATAAGTTTCTCCAGAACCTTTTTGAGATAATAAACTAGACTTATAGGACGAAAATTAATTTCGTTTCATTTAGTGCTGTACGAGCAGTTATAATTTTTTGTAAGGGCTTATCTATCTTAACTATAAATTCATCACTGAAATGCTGTTATTATGCTAGCGCAATCCTTGGTAAGATCTATAGAGGACTCAGACAACTGTGGCTAACCGCCTCGATTATGCCTAAGGGAATACGGTCAAAATTGGTGAAAGTTCTTCTTTATATTTGGAAATGTAATGTAACCAAAATTGGACAGTACTAGCACTCGATTTATTTATGGCCTTCGAAGGTTTGACCATGTCTCCTGTACAAACTCTAGGTTTGTCTAAACTAATAACAGGGGTGCCAGATCAAAAATAAATAGACCAATTAAACAATCTTAAATATGTGCTTTATTATAGCAACGAAAATGAACAAAGATATGGAACAAATCAATTAAATAAACAACAACAAGAATATATAACAAATCAACTTAAATTAATGTTGACTTGGTTGAGGTGCTGGAATGAGAAAAGAAGAATTAGCACTCAGAATATACTAGATTTATAATAGTGTGATGTGGTCTGCACCTTACTGTAGTTCAGCAGTATACAAATATAATAAACCTTACTGTAGTTTATTATATTTCTATATGCGATAATTGTATGCCTTAATGTAGCATGCAAGTGTTGTTTGGTGTAGTGAATCCTTTGGGTAGGATTAGCTTGGTAGTAACAGCTTAATATACTGTACTTAATAATGAACGTTACTGTAGTTCAGTAGTATATAGATATAATAAACCTTACTGTAGTATATTATATTTATATGCGTTCCTTGTGGTGTGGTGTCACAGTCGTTATGACTGTCATGTCATGAATGCAATTTACTGTGTTGCATTCAAGTGATCAGATACGACTGACAAAAATCCTTTTGCTTCACTGGCCTTTTATAGTAAGCAGGTTGCCGGGAATGCCTGCTTTGATTTGTACATTCCCAGCAAGTTATTGAGAATGCCTGCTCTGATTTGTTGAAGCAAAGTGATTTAATTTTAGTGTGCGTTCGCACATCTCCCCTCGCAGTATCGTATGCTCGGCTTCTCAATATTTAAATATCCTGGATTCAGCTTATTGATTTTTCTATAATATATAATCTGATAAAGTCAAAATAAACGGAGAGCCTGGTGACCAAAATACTCACTCATAGTTCACTTATTTGGAAGTCTGCCTGGCTTCCAGTGTGGAGGGCGCTGAGGCATGGCCGAGAAGGCTTAAAAACCGGTGAAGTTAAGTAAAACTTATTTTTTGTGTGGCAACAGAGAATTGTATTTCATGATCAATGGTAAAAAATGGTGGCAGATGGCACCAAAGACATAAGTCTATATACGGAAGGGCAGACAAATATCTTGAGCCGAAAACCTTGGAGACAAAGAACGTGAATTCTCAGAACAATTTTTCGTTTTGAACAAAAAAAGAAATATGTGTCATATATACTTTCGTATTTTGAATGAGGGTCTATGTATTGCCTAGTGTGACTGAGGCACCAGTGGTGGATCCAGGGGCGGGGGGGGGGGTGGAGATCATGACCACCTAAATTTTAATAAAAAAATATTAAATTAATTGAGTTATTTGAAAAAATATATTTATAATTTTACATCCTTTTATATATATATAATTCAACTTCAAAAAATGTTTTTATTCGAAAACTTAAAGAAATCAAAACTTATTTAAATGAATATTATTGTATGCATGTGATGTATGTGTATAGGTTTTTCTCAGAATTGAGAGTTTGGGATCCCAACTTTGGATGATCCAAAACCTTCAAGAAACACTTCCAAGCCATGAAACAGACTGCCTCACTACCACATCAGAGCCCTAACTTAGTTCTAACTCTTTCGGTCTAACCACCAAGTACCAACTGAGAGAGAACTGTAAACAACAAATAAATAAGTGGATTTGTTGAAATAAATGTTTTTAAATTAATTATTTGGGTTAATTAGCGATATAAAGTGTTTTTCCAAAGCCAATATATTCATAGATACTCAACAGAAATTCGAATGGTTATATTAAAATCACTTTTCAACTTCCCGCCCATGGTTTTTTCCATGTTGGTACCGACGCGTCGTAAGAACTGTTATTGACACACAAAATTGTAGCAGCATGAAATAGCATATCGAGCAGTCCATATTATAAGTATGTACATGCCAGTGTGTAAAACTGAGGGAAGTTTGGTTTGAATGGCTCCTGCAGTTTGCACCCTAAACTACTATTCTAATAAAAAAATGACTTTTTGTAAAAAAGTATACTAAAAAATGACACATCATCCACACCGCTTAATGTACTGCAGTACTGCGGTGGCTAAACTAAGCGACTTACAGCGCTGAATGTTTTTTGTTTTTTTTTTGCTTCCCTACCTAATTTTAATGCTACATCTGCGCCTGTGTGGCAACGAGTTAAAACAAAAATTGAGAGAACGTAGGATTACATGAATGATAAAATCTTCTGCTTGAATAAAACTAATAACATATATAATACCTTCATCTTCAAATTAATACTTTGTTAAAATGATCAATTGCCCATTGAATCTAGTCAACCAAGTCTATCAATATACATTCATTCACAAAATTATTTGTGCACAGTAGATACGAGACTGTTTCTATACAGATATCTGTAATTTTCACCGGACATTTGTTTAAAACAAAAAACAAAGCTGATCCATGTTTGTAAAGCCCTTATTTACATGATTTGGTTGAAAAATAAACAAAATTTATCCTTCCACAAATAAATACAACAAAAATATTTCTCACAAAATTATATTTGCCTCCAATTTTCTTCACAAAAGTATTTGTGTACACATAAAAAACTTTATATTTTTTTTTTTTTTATATTTTTATATATTATACAGGGTATCCCGTATGTGGTGTAACAGCTGAAGTCAACAATTTTTATTGGAGGGTGGGTGGGTGGGTGGGGGGGGGGGGGGGTAAATGCTAATGGTGTCCGAGATAAGGGGATTTGAAAATATTTCGATACGTTTATATTGATATAATATTATTATGTTTTGCTTGAATCATTTCTGATGGTTTTAGAAACAATGATCTGTTACAATGAGCTTAGTCTTCCGGCTGTGGTTGATAAATCTGAGGCAATAAGCAATGACTCGTTGCTGCTTTAGAAATGTCGAGAATTTGCAAAATAACTCATTGATGTTTGAATGAGTTGTAGTTAAACAGCTTACTCGCTTTTGCTCAGATTCGATATTATTGTCTGCCAAGCATTTTGACTGAGGCCAATTTTTTTCAGAACTCAATAACCACTGAGGGTCGTGCCACAATATTTTGTGGGAACTTTAAGCTGCAGGTTCAATGCCCCTGGAGTTACAATCAGCCGGGTTGTCAACTGACCGCACATGATGCCATGACGGAATATCAATTAAGTTTTGAATTTCAGCAATCCTGTGTACTACATAGGTTTTGTATTTGTTCGCATGATTGCAAATCCAAGCTAGGACTCTAGTTGAATCCGTCCAAGAAAATATGGGAACTTTGTCAAATTTTAGATCTGTTTTAATACGATTAATAAGCCTAAAAAGTCTCACAGGATTCACAGGTTCTATTGAGGATTTAGCTATCAATAAATTTACATGGACGTTTCCTTCGTGATTTATGGCACGGATGTAGACCACAACCGAATAGGCTTGATTGGATGCACCGGAAAATCCATGTATTTGGCATTTAGATAAATTACTGGTGGCGAATATCCTCCTTGGTATGTGTATTGTGCTGATGTGTGCCAGTGCTGGTGCTGTGCGATGGAATTTGATCGTCCCATGAGCATCCAGAAAACCATAAGGTTTGCATCAAAATTGTTGCTGTAACTATGATTGGAGGCATCCAACCAAGTGGATCAAAAAGTGTAGCAATTTCTGGCAAAACAGAACACTTTGTACAAATGCATTCTGCAAACTGTTTATATTGTAAAGTAAAGTGATCAGTTCTTGGGTGGCAATGGATGCCCAATGTTTTTACAGATTCATCACTTGCGAACCGTAAAGGAAGTAGTACTTCCCTATGTTCTTCTGGGATGCTTGATAAGAGATCCGATAAATTGTTGACTGACTTCCTTAAATTGAATCCTACTGGCGACAAAAGGTTGATAAGCTGCTTTTGTATTTCCAACGCTTTATCTATGGAATCTGCACCACTGAGTAGATCATTAACATAAAAATCCCGTAGTATAATTTGGGCAGCTATGGGATATTTAGCAGCTTCATCGGTGGCTACCTGCTGAAGGGTTTTAATTTCTAGATATGGAGCTGGCGTTGTGCCGAATGTAACAGCGGTTAACTTAAAATTTTTGATGATTTCAGTGGGGTTGTTTCTCCAAATAATCGTTTGGTAATTTCGGTCTGGAGATTGAACGTTTATCATTCGGTACATTTTCTCTATGTCGGCTAACATAGCAAATTTGTACTTTCGCCATCGAAGTAAAGTTGAGAAAAGCTGACATTGCAGCACTGGACCCGTATGCAACTGTTCGTTTAAACTTTTCCTATTATGAGATTTAACCCAAGCATCAAAGACAACTCGAACTTGGGTTGTTGTACTATCCTTGATAACAGCGTGGTGAGGAAAATAATAGCATTTCTCTTTATTAACTTCTTTGTCAACCGCTATCATGTGCCCTAATGACTGATACTCATTAATACAGGCTTTATATTTCCGACTAAGCTCAGGATTTTGCTGTAGTTTACGCTCTAAACTATGAAATCTTCGTTTGTACAGCCATGCCACGAGAGTCACCTCAGCTGGGACTTTGATTGATGATGGTAACGGCCGGAATAAATTCTTCGGCTTCCCAGAACCGTCGGAGAAGTTTATCCAATAGAAACTCTTCCTCGTAATGAGCGTTTGCTGTTAACGCAGACGCATTAGAGATTGTGGAATGCCTTTTAGGTACCAGAAAGAGTCCAACAGAGCGTACTATCTTGCGCGATTGGTATTCCTTTTAGTAATCCTTTTAAGAGGATTTCTCCAGATACATCTGCTCCTAAAAGCAGGTCGATTTTTCCTGGTCTGAAAAAATATGGTTCAGCGAGTTGCAGATCACATACATGACTCCATTCCTGATTGGGAATGGTGGACGGAGGTAATATGTCTGTTATAGTATTCACGACAAGAGCATCAATCGTACCACCTCATTCGTGGTTGAATAAGGATGTATGTCAATTGTTACTTGTTTTTCTAAGCCAGTGATTTGTATGGATGTGTTCATAGTGGCCAAGTGAAGCTCCGGTGGGGGCTTGTGTTATGAGCGTGACTTGGGAACCTGAGACAATCAAGGCTCGCAGAGTAAACATTGTATCCTTTCTTGACGGAACTTTAACCAATGCTGTGGCAAGCAAGGCTTGTGTAGTTTTTACTGATTGATTTGCATGAAGCGAGTGAATATTAGACCTGGAAGGTGATTTACAATGTTGAACTTGTTTTGAAAGGCAGTTAATACACAAGCTATTTGATGTGACGATTTTGAATTTAGCGTCTACATCAAATTTTACAAATTTGGGGCACTTGTACAATCGATGTTGTTCTTTGCACAGTGTGCATCTGTCACCAGTTGATGTAAAGTGATTTGATACTTTTGGAATTTGAGCTGGTTTATTCATTGAATGTGGTTTTGTGATTGCTCCTAGGGTTCGGAAGTTCATTTACACTATTCGCTTCTTGCTTCCGTAACATAAAAGATGCGTTTCTGTTGGCAAGCATTGCATTATCATGTAAACTCGTATTGTATCCCAGTGTTTAATGGGGACTTCCATTGCTTCAAGTTCGTATATGCATTTGGACGACTTGTCTAGCACACTTTTTATTGCTTTGGCTGACTCCTGTGTGGCCTTAGGTAGATTGAACAAAATTTCTAGCTGAGCATTAATTAATACTCGCTTGTTGTCATACCTGCTAAGCAATATCTTCCATGCGCTGTCGTTACTCGAATTGGTCATAGGAACCAAAGAAACAATTATTTTTATATAGTAGTAACCGCAAGGTTTTCATTACCAAATTATATAACTTGAGTTATATAGACTGGTACTCGAAACGTCTTTGTAACCACTATAAACCCCTTATAGAGCTTAAATGGAGGAATATATAAAGGTTACCGTGACTTGATTTAGGTAATGTTATATAACTAAAAGTTTTATAAAATGAGTAACCAAAATATAACTTCTTATATAACCCAAGGTGCTCTCGATTAATTTATTTTGGTCATAGCAGTGGTTGCGGTAAAGTTTCGGTTACCTTTATAAACTTTGTTTATAATGGTGACGGTAACGTTTCCACAACGCTTGGAATTCTCAGACTGATTACTTTCAGTGATTGAAATGAAAGGGAAATTATTTTTCGTTACCTTTATAAAACAATAATGTGCAAATATTTACGAAACCTATCTTGACATAGAATTTCGATTTTTTCTTTGTATTGTATTTTTATAATGTAAGATTTAATATTTTTACATTTTAGAAGTACAATTTATCGGCATATGTGTGGTGAAATTCAGCTGCAATTGAAATTTTACTGTGAATACCATCATAGATACTTCCAAAAAATACAGACCGCTCCAAAAATAAGCAATATTTAATAATTTTAATTAAATATGACAAAATTTAAGATTTTCACTCAGGTGATATTAATTCATAAAAATTACATAACAAATTTTAGAAATGTTATGTACCTAAAAAGATGTATTTTCTTCATATTAAAATAAAACGGAAGCGATATATCTGCAATTTAAAAAATTGGCTTATCCGACATTTTCTTTTTTATCTGCAATGGACATATGAAAAAATGGCGGCTTGTACTTAAATGAACAAATTACCATTATAAAACTTCAAGTAGTTTTATATAAACTGAATGACCCTTATAAAACTTCTAGAAATATTATATAAACTAAAGGCACTACCATGCTTCGAAAATGGTCCTTATATACCCTTTAGTCGTAATATGTAACCTTTGGTAATGTTATATATCTTAATTATAGTCACAAAAAACAGACGTTAGTGTTCTTATATACCCTTTGGTTATATTATGTTATATAAATAAAAACAGTTTTATAATGGCTCCATTCGACACTAAAAGTAATTTGTTTTTATAACGATCACCGTAGTTACTAAAGGGCCACCAAACAATTTTACGATATTTTATAGTGGGTATATGTATTACCGAAAGTTCCCAATTTTTATTAAAGTCACCTAAATTACTGAAAGTTGTCCAGTTATATAAGGGTAACCACGGATACCGCAATAAACACTTATTACCAGTAAGTTTATAACGTGGTGATCAAAACAATTATAAAACTTTCTTATATACCTTCTAGTAATGGTTACTCTAAGTTATATAGACCGGTCATTGAAACATTTCCATCACCAACTTATAAAACCTTTAGTAACTTACTTCTACGATAACCATTAGTAACCTAAAAAACTCTAATATAACTACATCACCAATTGGTAATATTATAAAACTCTTATATAACCACTGAAATTCTTATATAACCGAGTAACCATTATATACCCCTAATAAAACTACCCATCACCTTCAGTCACCAAAAATTGGAAAAATTATTACTTGGGAAGTTGACGCAATAAGTGCTCTGCTTCTCTAGAAACAGTTGCTTCCAAATAATGAAATTTCTGCACTGGAGATAGCGCACAATTTGAATACACCAGGGAATGGTATAGATCATGAAAGGACCTCTATGAATCGTATGACCCTGAGAATTTTGGGATTGTGATGCTACGCAATCTAAGAAATGAAGAAGGTTCATTATCAGTCTTTGCATCTCTAAGAATACCTCGAAACGTGTAGTATTCATTTTCCACGTTTGAAAATTCATCGTTTGCAAAATACTCATATTTTTGAAGTTCACTGTATTCCAAAGCATGCGTAGCTTGGAGAATTGCATAATGAGCATTCTTAAAGTCTGAACAAATTTCCCCTACAGCGGTCAATCGCTCAGAAATAAGTCCTTTCGTTCGCTTTTCTACATTAGTTTATAGGACTGAGTGCTGCCACTAATAGAACGGCAGGGCACCGTATGTATGTACCATAAAAAAAACGTGATTCTTTGGCTCAATGCATAGGACTAGTGACATGCACCTGATCGCTTTTCTCATCTTCAAACAATTGAATATACTTCAGAATATTAGTAAAGAAAATTATTTATTTAACACTTAATCCATCTCTTTGCATATTTCAACTTCTATCTGTAAATATTCCTAATCTCCTAATTTTTCTTAATTGGGCCCAAACCTAACGTAATACTATGAAGAACCTTATTTAATTGCTTAATACTCGAATCGAATTATGATATATATATATATAGTTGAGATCCTAGTGTATTTATAATTAACTATATCTTTATATTATTAGATTTGCAACAATTTTGTGACCTACTACAGCTAAATCTAGAAATTACAATGTCGGGAATAAATTCTTAATATATTAAATTGTTTCTTTATGCCAAGTGAGTTTGCAAATGTATGTGTACGCTTTATATGTGAATTGTGCTTGAATATGTATATATATATATTATTTTATTCTTTATTTGTATTGCGACAAGCATCCTGCACTTATTTCATTTATGGATTTTTCCCTTCTACAACCAATGTTTCAGTATCTTAGGTTTTAATCCGTATAGAATGGAGTACCGATCGGGCTTCCATTATAAGTTATTGAACGATTTGTCGAATATTTGTGCAGAGGTGGCTTGATTGGCGAAAAGTTTTTGAAGTGCAGACACGTTTGAAAGGATGAGAATAAATTAGACTTTAAATTTGTCTGCAAAAGACCATAAAATGTTCTGGCCGTAGTCAGAGCGAACACGCAAATAATGAAGAAGTGTGACGGAAGTTATAACCCTGGTTCAAAGTCAATAATTTCGTGGCTTTGTTCTCCGGTTCACCAAGTTCACTACACTGTAACTTGCACTCAAATTAGTTTTTTGAAATTCAACAAATGCCAGAATTTATAATTAATATATAATATGTATGTGGCTGGCAATATTATTTCATAACTACAATTATAATTTAAATTTATATTTATAGAGCTAATTCAATATTGAATAATTGTAAAAGAATAATTAAAATTTAATCAATTTTATGTTAGAAAGTTTTGCTGTATCTGGCATTGTACTTATCAGCTTAGTAATAGACACCCGATCAAATTGGTTCTCTATTTAATTGAGGTTTTGAATTGGACTATTATTTATCCCAGTCGATACCCAGAATAAAGTTTTTGTTAATAATTTTCTTATTCGGTCGATACCCGAAATAAGAATCTTTATTACAGTCGATACACTTAATAAAGTGGTTTGTGCTAGTAATTTCATATTCGGTCGATACCCGCAATAATTTTTAATTTAATCGCTATTCAAAATAGAATCTTTAATCTAGTCGATACCCAGAATAAAAATATTTATTATAACTGTCAATTAAATAAAGTATCTAATTTGTTAATAAAATGTAAAGGACTTGGAAAGAACACTAGGAAATAGATTACCACTTTGATCACTGCACTGCCAAACTAAAAAAGAGAACGACTTAAGTCAGATTCTGATTTATATAGCCATGGGTTGCTCGTGACACCAAAGAACGGCATTCAAAGGCGCATGGCACATTGGCATAGCAGCTGCACTTGGTTTTCTATTGTTTAAAATGCAACAACATAAAAAAACTTCTTTGTAAATTCTATTCAATCAGAAATATTCGTTGAATACTCAATTTTTTTTAAATAGATGTTTATTTTCAACTTACCAAGTGCAAATGCATTGTACTACCCATGTACAATTGTTTCTGGCTGGCTCACTTCACTGCAGCGTTGATAATTTGAACTTCTGATGCAATTTTGCTTTAGATCTACAAAAAAATTTACCATGCGTGAATGCAATGTACTGCCCGTGGATAGTTATCTGGCTCATATTTCTGCGAAATTGTTATAATTTAGAATTCTGAACTATTTCTTCTTTAGGTCGGTACATACATGTGTTGACATGTAAGTTTGCGAGTTTTAATTATATCAGAATTCTTATGGATTCGGAAAGACGTCATCAGTACCAATTTACCAATTTTTCATATTGGATTTAAGAAGATTAAACGCGTCGCTTTAAAATGGCCTAAGATACTCTGTACCCTGTACTGCGCTTCATGCAATTTTTCTTGAACATATCCAGTGAAAATGGCTTAACAAGATAATTGCCTCCTTTGTGGCACTAATTGAACTGGAATGCATAAAAAATGTGCAAAAAACGCAGAAAGGGTTACAGTTTGGGTGCAGGTGTGTAGGTTAATTTAAATGGAAGCTTTTGGACTTCTTGAATCCAACTTCAAAAATGGAGCCGTTTATTGCGAAAGTGGAGCATGTCCATTTGGGTATAGTATTTCTATTTTCTTCAGAATTTTTTAGTAAATATAATTGGTTAAAATATTTATACTCCAATTTCAAAACACACAAAAGTTCAATGTTAGATCCTATAAATATTCTTTAATTTTTACTAAAATATTTCAATATTTCGTCGTAAAAAATGTACTGGCACCACTTTTTTGATAAGAATACAGAATAGAAAACGAGTTAAAATTCAGAAATGTTAAATTTGTTCAGGCATGAGTTTCAAAACGGAGAGGAGCAGAGGCAAATTTTTAGACCATTGGAAATACTCAACGATTATCATTCTAACAAATTTCAAATCAGTGCCATAGGGTGTAACATTCAGGAGTTAGAGGGTACACTGTGAAAATAATAGGACTATCCCCTAAAGACACACTTTACCCTAAAAATAAATGTAATTTTCTCTGATATAAAGGGAAGTTTACTTTCCCCAAATCAATGGCACATTCAATGAATTTAGGTATTTGGCACCAGAATACCTATAAAGTACGTAAAATTCCCGAAATGTTAAGTTCTCTTGGATATAACGAAGAGAACACTCAATAAATTAGGTATTAAGATACATTTTTTATGAAAATATATCTTCTTTTATATAATTCACACCTTGTTTTTTTGTTTTAGCGCAACATAACAGTACTTAGTAGTATGGGTCATAAGAAATGAGCCATTCAGCTCAATCTAATGTTTTTTTAAAGAAGGTGGTGTTTTATCCAGAGACCGTAACGGTAATGAATGTTTAAAAAAAAATGTAAAAAAATGTTTTTTGATTTTCTTCTAAAAATCAAAGACAAAAATTAAACACCTCAAATATGCTAATATATGCCAAGCGTTTTAATGCTTTCGTTTTCTGATAAAATTAAAGTATTTTTAATTTCTCTGTCAGATTTGGGAATAGGTTCCAATAAAAGTGGATGATTAGTGTCCAATTTACGAAGGTTGAATCCGCCTTTTTGTAACATATTTAAGAGTGCATTCTGTAACTGCTGAAGGTATGAGTACCAGAAAGTAAATCATCTACCTAAAAGTCCTTTTTAATACTTTCGCATGCGAGTGGATAATTATCTTTTTCATCCATTGAAAGTTGCTGAATTGTTCTGATAGCAAAATAAGGAGCAGGTGCAGTTTCGAAAGTTACAGTTGTTAAAACGAAATTTTGAATAGCTTTATCTGGAGTACTGCGCCAAATAATTCTCTGGAAGTTTTGATGATGGTGGTATATATGTATTATGCGATACATTTTTTCTATATCGGCAGATATTGCGTATTTATACTGTCGCCATCTTAAATTGTTGGTTCAAGAGTTAAGAGTTGTTCATTCAAGGATTTCTCGTTTCAGGAAGCATTGCATACAACTCTCATTTTTGTTGTTGAGCTCTCTTTCATTACTGCATGGTGTGGGAGATAATAATAATTTATCTTGTCTTTATTATTTTGTTCGATTTTTACTTGCTCTGTTGGTAATAGTTTCATATGGCCAAGAGCTATGTGTTCTTCAATACAGGATTTGAGGATTTTTTTGGAACCTTTGTTCTAATTGTTGGAATTGTTTAAGTGCCATATTTCTTGAATGTCCAAGATCTGGCGAATTTGAATCTATAAATGGTAATTTGACTTCATATTTTCCATCAGCCAGGCGGACGTGGCTATTTTTAAAGAAGTCTTCACATTTTTCATGCATTGGTGATAAAATGGGTTTGTGGTGGCATTAACGATCTTGGGCACTCACACCACATTTGTACGGTTTTCACTAAGCTCATCGAAAGTTACTTTGTGAGTTAAAAAAGGTGTGTGTAAGTAGGCCGCGATTGAAGTTCTAAACAAAAATATAAAAATTTATTAGATTTTTTATTTACGATTAGTTTAGAGAAGGGTTTTTGACTTTCATATTTTTAATTATCCAGGCTTATTAATATTATTATAAGGTTTTCAAAATATATAAGAAGAATCATATAAAGATAAACCGAAATGTTTGAATATAATAAAAGGACAATTCATCCGGACATACAGCCTTTTATTGGTGCCCTTATTCATGGCCAAGATTTAATTTACTTATTTCAGAGTCTCCATATCTAGGTTATCCAGAGTGTACCCAGTCAGTGTACCATGGTAGCCAGGTGGACTTTTCGGAAGGAACAGATTATTCATTCTGATTGTTATTGAGGTTACAATTTCATCCTGGAACCATAATTCGCTGTAGTCCGCCCTCAGGATAGTTCTTGCTGAACTATCTCCGAGTCAACTCCGACTGTCATAGGGCCAGTTCGAAGTTGAGTGACAGACATAATTGATTCTGCATCAAGAGATCACCACGTCGACACCAGTGGAATACTGTTCGTAGGGCAACATGCACTTATATTTATATCTTTACATTTGTTACTTGTCTCTCATAATCCGCCCCTTTTTAATATTGAAAAGTCGTACGAACACAACTTTTTGACCATTCTGGTAGCATTTTGGTCGTACAATCCTAACAATAAATTTAATATTTACAGTTACGCAGAGATGAATCAGTACATATTTTTTATTTAATAAAGTGGTACGTTGGCCTTCTTTCCTTTATTTAAATTATTACCAGCGACTGCAAGTGGAAAGAAAAGTACATTTTACGTTATTCGTTTAATTGGCCTATTATAACTAAGGCCTTACAAAAAAAAAACGAAAAAAACGAAAATATGTTCTCTTTTAACACTTTTAAAATAACTAAGAAAACTTTCATGTAAAAAAGGATACCTTAATAAAAAATATTGAACAAAACCTGATGTGTCTTTAATTATTAATTTTAATGGATTTTAATGTGTTTATAATTGATACTATTATTCTTAACTGTACGAAAAACGTATTGAACAATTCAGCTTTATTTCAAAACTTAAGGGCAGTATAAAACTAAACCTTACCAGAAAATTTACTAGTCGTAACTAATAGTTATTCTAAATGTTCAAGAATTTCGTAATAAACCTTTTCAGTTTTTCATATAATCATAACAAGTTGTAGTTTTAAACTTCTTTAGTTTGTTGAAAAATCTCTTTCAGTTTCATATGCTTTTTGCACAAAAAGTTTTGATTTTAAACAAAAAGATTCGAATTAAGACATTTGTTTTGTTTCAAAACGAAACCTAATAGTTTTGTATTATTTAAAACTATATGTAATCTTTGTTTATTGGAACGAAGTATATAAATACAAACCAAATTCTCTTAAAATAAATGTATCGATACAGTTTCAAAATTTATGTTTTTATCAATAGTATTTTATTAAATTATTATATTATAAAACAAAATAAAGCCTTATTGCAGCCAGAAGGCTGTTTAAAAAAAAAGTAACATTTCAATTAGCTTTAAGTAGGTACATAGGTATATTTTTTTAACAGATTGTCATCATTGCAGTAGTTTCCGATTCTATGGTTTTATCAACTGTAATTTCAATTGAATACATACTTTTATTATATCGACCAATCATTTCTTTAGTCGGTGAAAAGTGGACACAACTTCCTGATTATCGGACACATTGCTTGCGTAAAAATACTTAAGCTACACTATGAATATTCAACCTGTTTCTTAGCTTGGTCTTTATTACACTAACAGCACTAAGTATCCGTTCGCATTCCGCGTTAGAATGAGGCAAAGATATTTAAAACAAATCTGGATAATGAGTTCGGGAAATTTACTTAAGAAGATATTTGTCCATTCATTATCTAAACTTTGAATTGATCTTAAGCATTGTGGAAGTAATTTGTTTAGTTTAATAAGAGAAGGAACATTGGTATGAGTTTACAAGTTTAATATTGAGGTAATTCAGGTTAATCATAACTTTGTTCGAGAAATTATACCTTTTCATTATTTCCAAACAAGAAGCGAGCAAAAAATTGCGCCATCTGTTTTTAAAATCAAAAATCATATCATTTAGTTGTTTCATTCATGGTTCTAGGCAAAACTTTTGATCCTAAATATATCTGATTATCATTTAATTGAAATGTTGAGTTCAATTGGTCTGTATCTTCCAAAGCGGTTCTTTGTATGTATTCAATACTTTAGAATGATCTTAATATGTCTTCGTACATGGTGCACATGCGGCCATGAGTACTTGTGATCGCACAAGTGTCCGATTGAAAATGTGCATTTATCAAATTAAATTTTGGCAGAATCCAATCCAGAAATAATTAAAAATATTTAACATGAGCATCGTTCAGATTTCGTAAAACTCTCACAACACTAGCAGTATTTTATTTTGAGAAAATTTCATATCAACTGCGTGTAGCGAACGCCAACGTGTTTGGGAGGGAGTAACAATTTGTGTGACTTTACTTCAAAAAATTTTTGAAACTGTAAAAATATAGTTTTTCTTTTTGCACTGCTTTAAAAAAAAAAGGCATAAATATCATGAGCCAAGTCCTCACACCTTCGCGGTCATTTATTGGCTGCTTCGCTTGCGCATAAATGCAAAGAATAGCATATGCACTTCGAGATATATATTCCAGGACAATCCAGCTTAAAACGAGACATAAAAGAATTATGCTGTCCCATCATGGAGTAGGTAACGGTACATTATGCGATTTAAGACTCTAGAACTGATTCATATATGTATTACCTTTGCTGTTGCCCGATCTATATTGTCTTTGAAAACATTGACTAAGTCGTAAAAAGAGCTTAGTTTGATATATTTATTCCGCCTTTCTTGACGGTAAATTAAAATTCAACTATAACTATATTTGCTTTTGCAAAATTGTTTACCGGTGCGAAAGTGATTTCTCCGCCCCACGTCTTGAAGTTGATATTATTACAATTTGCACTTTTGCAGCGATTGTTTTGCACAAAGATAGAAAAGAAAGTAACTTAGACTTAGCACTAGCAGTTAGCAATACAAGCACAACAACATTAAGTCAAGAAATCAGCATTGTGGTGCCGCTGACGCGTTTTCAGAACGAGTCGAGAAGTCGAGAAAATATTAGAAAAAGTAATGTAATGAACTCTAAAAACTCTAATGACTGTACAACAAAACAACTGACAACACAGCAAATCTAAATTCTTCTTCTTCTTCTTCGCGTATTCTGAATATGTTGGGCTATAGCTGTGTTGCGGACTCGACTGTGCTGGGGTCTGCGTTCAGATTTCTTCCAAGGTTCAATTCGTAAATTACCGTATATTTTGTGCCAAAAGTGAAATAACCGTACATTTTGCGTACGGTCAGAGGTCTTGGTCGTACACCGTACAAAGTCCCGAAAAACCATACAAATACGACCAAAACCGTACGGTTGGCAACGGTGGGTTAGCCTTAGCGGCACCACAACTGACTTACATATCCTGACTCCAACAACTACAGGGGATACAGACGCAACAGAGCTGCAACACACTCAAGACCACACATCTGTTGGAAGGACAAGCTACCCAGCTATTCCTCTTAAACAGTTTGTGGACATTTCTCTCCTGCAATGGGTCAGACAACCACTTACCCTAGAGTGA
Source organism: Dioctria linearis (assembly GCA_963930735.1). Lineage (NCBI taxonomy): Eukaryota > Metazoa > Arthropoda > Insecta > Diptera > Asilidae > Dioctria > Dioctria linearis. The sequence goes on from OZ005744.1 coordinate 89,677,723, forward strand.
TTTATTTCGTCGCTTGAAACACTCCCTGGACTTCACGAACCAGTCTAACAAATAATTGGTGAAAGCCATCAAAGGTTGGTTGAGAATTTCTTTTGTTTCCCAAAATTTTTTGATTTGCTTCTGTAGTGCTATGTTGTCGTTAACAGATATTGTTAGGATTGATATTTTATAATTGGATGCTTTACGAATTTTTTCTCTTAAAATCCATCCAAGTGGAGTATTTTGAGCTACTGGAGTATCGGAAGGCCCTTTAATAATTCCATATGTTATTATTTGCGCATAATCTGCACCAAGCAACATGTCTATGGGTTCAGGTTTGTAAAACTGTGGATCAGCTAGTTATAAATTCTGAAAGTATTTCCAATCATGAATATCAATTAGAGTTTATTACTTCAATTAAGGCTGTAGAAAGTAAGGCCTTTTTAACAATTGAATTAAAGAATGCCGTTGGCTCTGATGGTGGCGTACTATATATTTCTAAAACTGTATTAGTATGTCTATTGACTGGAAGTTTTTGTTCAGTTTCTAGTTTCGGTTGAAAATGTAAAAGCGTGTTGCGATGCTTTTTACATTCAAAGCATTTTTTCTTACTAGGACGGTTGCTACCAGTGAGATTTTTCGCTAAGCAATATATGCATGCCTTATTTTCTTTGACATATTTCTGTCGGTCATGCACATTTAAAGCCCTAAATTTTGGGCAATAGAATAATATGTGTAGCCCTTAACAGATTATACATAATGGTATGTTGCTCTTTATATTTGTAGAATTATTATGCAAGCCATATGCTGTTTTGATTTTAGGTTTGGTATTGAGCTTAATTGAAGGGTTTATGACTACTTGTTGGCTGGCTGAGCTCATGGCTTCGAGAGTTCTAGAACGTTTTTCTAAGAACTGGATGTAGGAAATCATTAGTTACACTGATTATTTGTTCCCATAAATAATGGGTTGTTGCAAAAATATTTGACACTTATCAGCTGCATTATTTCATGGTGATCTATTTAAAAAAAAGGGTGGTATAGAGTTAAAGTTTTTACGATTGAAATTGGCATTATAAATAACATTTTTTTTTTGTTAACTAGTGGTGTAGATTTAAGGGTTTTAAGATTAAGATTCTTTCAATTTGATCGGTTTTGACGGCAAGAGTTAATATTAAGCGTGATAATTTAACAAAAAAAGAAAAAAAAAACATTTTGTTCTATAGTTATCAAGTTAATTACTTTAAATGTGATATTTGGTTTACATATTTTCAAAGCAAGTGCTGAAAACATTTTTTTTGATTATCGTTTCGGTTGTTGGTTTCGTTTGGATACTCATTTGATTAGTAGCTAAGCCGATTGAGTTCTTATAATATTTGTCGGTTAAAGTCAAAAGTTGATATCGAGAAAGTAACGTTACGTGTGAAATTGTGGTAGTGATAAGAAAAAAAAACAAGCGCAGTGAAAGCAGAATCGATTCGAGGTAAGGCGTTAAATGTCATACCACGCATCAGAGGACCCAAAATCGCCCAATCCAACCTTTAGCAGTTCTCCAAGAAACTATTCCACACCAGTGACGAAAGATCACAGTTAGTATCCGTTTTATGTATTGAGTTCCGCTCAAAGGTAATTCTGGAAGAAAATAAATTCTTTTTCTCACGAGGACACCTTCTGTTAGTATAGAGGACACTAACTCAGGAACTGATTGTCAAACTTCGGGAACAGCAGAGTATAAGTTAATTTTGTCAGAACTGGATGCGTATAAACTAGTTATCCCAATAAAAGAGAAGTGTGTCGCTACGGAAACTACAGAGGATAGAAGCCAATTATTGAGAAAGTATATGCTGAGACTCAGACCAGGGAGAGCACAACCGAGTTGATGCCCTTAAGATCAAGACGGAAGTATCGACATTCATTGGACGCCCTGCCATCAGTCCTAGCAGAAGAGCAAGAAAATCAATCTTCAAATAGCACTGAACAGCTAGAAGGTATAATTAGTGAGGTAAAACAACAACAGCAGAGTCAATCTTCTGATAATTCTGTGCAGCCAGACGAGTTAACCAGTGGAAACAGATCATCAGAACACTCAAATGTAGTAGAAAACCGCCAGTGGTTATATTTTAAATTAACCAAGTAATAGTATACCAACTTTAATGGGCGAAATAGGTCTCAACTTAATTCCAGAAATAAATATATTTATTAATTGTTGTAAGTATGTTATTTATTGTTTAGTAGAAACTGAAACCTCTGTATTTCTTAAACTCCTTCCAACGCGTTGCAGAGGAAGCGCGGCAAGTATCCTGGAAGGTACGGATTTCAATAACTTCCAGCAATCTGAGATCCATACCAAAATAACTTAGTAAACACGAAAAGCTATGTGGCTCTTGTAAATGAACTTAGGGTGTTGTTTCAATTACCAGCGGAAACTTTGAAAAAGTATGCTCAAAGAATAAATACTTTATTTACAGCTGCGTTTCTAAAATTTCTGATCGACACTGGCGCAGCAGCAGAGGCAGTGGAAAGGGATTGTTGGCCGGTTTCACAGCCCACGCTTAAGCCAGAGCTTAGCTAAGCCACGGGTGTGGCTTAAGCCCAGAACTTAAGCCTACTCGTTTTCACAGTACCCAGTAAGCATAGGCTTAGTTAAACCGCAGATGAAATATTTTAAGTTGTCAGCACTGCGGTAATTGTGAATTATGAAAGGAAAATTGCCATTGTGAATGCCGATGAAGAAGAAGTCATCAGAACAAAATATTGTTATCACTCGTTTATTTAAACTGTGCGAAAAATGGAGAAAGTTAAAAGAAGTGTTAAATTTAGTTCGGATGAAATTGACGTTCTATTAGAACTAGTGAAAAATATAAAGACATTATGGAATGCAAGAGAATACACCAGGTAAAATTAAGAGAAAAAAGAAAAACATGGACAGACAATACTGCTTGAATTCAATGCAAGAATAGTGCACGGAACTTGTGTTGGTTCAGCATTTTCTCCACCTGATAAAAAGTTCAACGAAAGATTATTTGGATAAACATAATAAATAGAATTCAGCGGGAGTCAGTCATTCTTTTTTATCTGCGATTGCATCAGATCCAAGATCATCATAGCCGAATGTTTCGACAGTCGGAACCGTGAATAAAAATCAACGTTCTCCCATTTGGCGAAATGTTGCAGGCGCATTCTCATAATATATTATATTATACATTTTTTCGTCGCTTATATCCTCTGCTTCAGATAAATTACTTACTTTTGTCTTTAACTGTTTGGTTTCTTCCTAAAACGCCAAATGGAATGCTGACATTATAGCTGCCAGACAGAACTCAAACCTGCTAACTAGATAACTATTTTTTACTTGGAAAATTTCTATTTAAGCTTTAAATAATAACTTTTGAAATACGTATGTTCGTTTAATTTTATAATAATAAATTATAATATTCAGCAATTATCTCCACAGCAATATCTGAGGCTTAAGCCTTCGAGATGACGGGCTCAAATTAAGCTTGCCTTAAGCCAGTGATATCACTTAAGTCTTGACTGTGAAATCGAAGTATTTATTAAGCCTTGGCTTAAGCCATCGCTGAGGCTTAAGCCTTGACTGTGAAACCGGCCATTGGTGTAAACAGCTATATATGTATTTAAGACAGGTATAATTAATCCAAACCACACAATGTTTCTGTTACAGGACTCTGGTGAGAGTTTAGCATCAGTAGTCGAAAAGCGGAGAAACTAGAAGAAGCCGAAATGGTTAGGTATATCATTGACCTAAGCAGTAATTGATAGTCCTCCAGTCAATACTACTTGAATGTATAAGGAAAGGTTAAGTAATATCCGAGATCCACCAATGCGCAATCCACCCCATAATAGGCATAATAATAATTTCGCCTCCAGTACATGGTATCAGTATGATAATACCGAAAACTATCAGCCCCGAATTAAGTGTATTTATTGTAATAAACACAATCATATAGTTTCGGAGTGCTACTTCAGAAAGAAGGCGGCTTCAGCTAGTTATCAGAATCCTGCTTATGCTTCACGAAACAATAATAGCGATAGTAATGCTCAAAATCGGCAGATAAAGCTAGTACATAATAGCAAGTCGTCTGAAGGTGTCCCAAAAACACAGTTGGCGCAATAAAATGTGAGTTTTGCCAAAAAAGACGTCACACTACGAACCAGTGCCGAGCAAAGCAAGATTGGGAAAGTAGGCCGACACAAAATAACCAGCAATTTTCGGAAAACTAAATAAAGACTTGCGAGGACACCGCGGAAGTCCAAACGTTAGTAAAAAAAAAAACGTTGTCAGCCCTCCTAAGCTCTTAAAGGATCAGTTAAATTACCCTTGGATAGAGCAGCTAAGTCCGCGATAGAACTATTAATCGACACAGGAGCTGACGTGAACCTATTAAAGAAATCCATATTACAATGTGAAAAAATAATAAATACACATGAAAAACGCAACTAAGCAGTATTTTTGGAAAGGGTTAGACAGTTGGAATAAGTGCGAGAAATTTTCAGCTACAAACTCCTCATGTAAATTTCACGTAATTAAAGATAGTGAAAATGTCCCATACGATGGAATACTTGGAAATAATTTTCTATTAAATAAATGTAATATTAAGGGTCCAGATAGCTACAAATTTGGAAACAAATTTAGAAACATTTTCAGTGCCACTTAATATGAACTGCGAATTTCGCGACTCTAAAAAGGTAAAAACGACACTAAATTCACCTATTAGCAGGTCTACGGTCCAAGTCCGAAAGGAAAAGCTTGGCAAGCCGCAACATATCAAAATCGAAAACGCCACTCAGATCTCCGAGAGAATGTGAGCAATCTGAACGTAAGCAAGCAAAGGGCCTTACAGTTAGAACAAAGATTCTAGTTCAGCACGATCAGAAAAATTAGTGCCCATTCCTATTAGAGATAACGGCGAATTTGTATATTTATCAAAAGAAGTGAGTGAAGGTGCTTTTTCTGGAAAATGTTTAACAAGACCATTGAAAGGTAGAAAAACAATGACGTGTTGTGATAGATTTCAGAAGGCTAAATGAAATCACGATCGGAGATGCTTTGCCTTTACCCAGAATTGAAGATATCTTCGATCAATTTGGGCATTCAAGGTGCTTTACCACGATTGACCTGGCCAGAGGTTATCACCAAGTGCTAGTGATCAGTACTCCACACGGGCATTTTGAATTTAAAAGAATGCCTTTTGGGTTGAAAAGCGCATCTGCTACATTTCAACGATTGATGAACCACGCACGCCCTAACTGGTTTGCAGGGTTTTAAGTGTTTCATATATTTAGACGACATTGTAATTTAGGAGTAAAACTTGTCAGATCACAACGCAAGACTAAGGGAGGTACTCAAAAGACTTCAGTTAAATAACTTAAAATTAAAAATAGAATAATGTCAGTTCTTGAGAAAGGAAATAATCCATCTGGTACATAAGTGTTCCAGAGAAGGAGCCTTGCTAAATCCTTCAAAGGTAAGCTGGGTTCAAAGTTTACCCCAGCCAAAGACAATAGGGCAGGTACAATCCTTCCTTGGGTTGGCTAATATTATAGAAAATTTATTCCGGAGTTCTCTAAAATAGCAGAACCCCTCAATAAAAAATGTAAAATTCAAATGGACGAAACAATGTGAAAATTCTTTTAAAAACCTTAAGCACAAGCCAATCTCGCCACATAATTTAGTTTACCCTGGTTCGATAAACCATTTTCCTTAACTACGGATGCTAGCGGAGAGGCTTTGGGTGCAGTGTTATCCCAAGGAGATGTGTGAAACAATCGGCCCATTGCATACGCAAGCAGGAGTTTGAACAAAGCCGAGAGAATTTATTCCGCCACAGAAGAAGAAATACTGGCAATAGTCTGGGCTACAAGAAACTTTCGGTGATATTTGTTTGGTAGAAAATTAACTATTTACACTAATCGCAAGCCACTTAAGGGAATCTACAGTACCAAAGATCTTGGCTCACGATTACTAAGGTTTCGCCTCGCTCTCGTTTCGCTCTCTAAATAGGATTACATCATAGAGCATAAGCCAGGTAGGCTCAATCGTAACACTCGACGCATTAAACAGAATCCAGAGTTCTAGTGAGAAGGAGTGCGATAAGAACGAAGATCCTCAGACAATTATAACTAAAGCACAAGTCCAGCAAAAAGTTACAGATGGTAAAGAAGATAAACCCAATCCCACATGCATGGCCATTACCAGAGCGCAAAGCAGAGCTAAAGGAAACAATACAAGTTTATCAGAAAGACAGAATGACACAGATGATTCGTCCAAGCAAAAGTCTAGTTGTATAGGAGAGGGACTCAGAAACTAGTTCAATTAGTTCCCATTTACTATAGAAAAGGAAATCCCTGGCGTATTAAAAATTTGCGACAGTTAAAATTGTTTTTTGAAAAACTTACTATAGAAAAGCCAATCCTCGGCGTATTTAAAATTTGCGAGAGTACAAATTATTTTTTAAATAATTTACTATAGAAAAGGCAATACTCGGCGTATTTAGAATTTGCGACAGTAAAAAATTATGTTTTGAAAAATTTACTATAGAAAAGGCAATCCTCGGCGTATTTAAAACTTGCGACAGTAAAAAACTATTTTTTGAAAAATTTACTATAGAAAAGGCAATCCTTGGCGTGTTTAAAATTTGCGACAGTGAAAAATTATTTTTTGATAAATTCAATACAGAAAAGGCAATCCTCGGTGTATATAAAATTTGCGACAGTAAAAAAATATTTTTTGAACAATTTACTATAGAAAAGGAAATCCCAGGCGTATTTAAAATTTGCGACAGTAAAAAATTATTTTTTGATAAATTTACTATAGAAAAGGCAATCCTCGGCGTATTTAAAATTTGCGACAGTAAAAAATTATTTTTGAAAAATTTACTATAGAAAAGGTAATCTTTGGCGTATTTAAAATTTGCGAAAGTAAAAAATTATTTTTTGAAAAATTTACTATAGAAAAGGCAATCCTCGGCGTATTTAAAATTTGCGACAGCAAAAAATTATTTTTTGAACAATTTACTATAGAAAAGGCAATCCTTGGCGTATTAAAAATTTGCGACAGTTAAAATTATTTTTTGAAAAACTTACTATAGAAAAGGCAATCCTCGGCGTATTTAAACTTTGGACAGTAAAAATTATTTTTTGAAAAATTTACTATAGAAAAGGCAATCCTTGGCGTGTTTAAAATTTGCGACAGTAAAAAATTATTTTTTGATAAATTTACTATAGAAAAGGCAATCATCGGCGTATTTAAAATTTGCGAGAGTGAAAAATTATTTTTGAAAAATTTACTATAGAAAAGGCAATCCCCGGCGTAAATGGATGAAAATGTACAAACACTTGGTAACCGGAATGAGATCGAGACCAATCTTCGAGATTTCCAAAACACACCTTTGGGAGGTTCTCTGGGGGTCTATAAAGCTTATAAACGCACCAGAAGGAACTTTACATGGAAGGATATGCTGAAAGATATACGCAGACAGATTAAAAATTGCATTAAGTGTAGAAGAAACAATCATGGTAGAACCATGAATATGCCAATGGTAATAATTTCTATTGCGGCGAGGCCATTCGATAAGATTTATCTCGACACCACTAAGGGAAATAAATACATACTTACCCTACTAGATGATGCAACTAGAGTTTTCGGATGCATACCGTTGACTAATGGAGAGGCCACCACGGTAGCTGAGGGTTTGTACAAATTAATGATGAAGTATAAGATACCCAAAGATGTCGTCACTGATCAGATTAGTTGTAACTTCCTTATTACCCACAGGGAACATTAATATGGCTGTGGCTGACGATACCCTGAAGCTGCTATAGAGACTCTCACCCCCACAGCCGTATTATTTGATCCCCTCAATAGGGCTACTTATACACGAAGACCTGGGTTACACCAAAATTACCGAAGAAATGGAGGCGTTGGAGTTTATTATTCGTTGCGAAGACACAATGGAACGTCTCTATCACGTACGAAGAAGTACCGAGGAAAGAGACTCGTGTTATACGTGGCAGATAGACCAAGATCGGCAGGTATATAAGATTAAGATTAGGCTAAGATATACAAATTTTTATTTATTGAATCGAAGTAGGCGGTCATTAGCAAATATGGTAGGTAGGTTTTCAAATTTCTTATTTGGTACTAAGGATGATAGGGATGCTCAAACCATTTATGAAAAACTAAAAGACCTTGACAGCCAAAATTCAGAGAACATACATTTAATGGAAAAACAAGTCTGCATAGTGAAGGCAAAATTGAATGTCATTGATCAAACCTTCCAAGACATAAAGCATACCAAAACAGCCTAGATGAACGCTTTAAAGATTTCATAGACCAAGTAAAATACTCCACCGACGAAATCAAGACAGAACTCAAATCGGTCCACATTAAAGCCGACACAAATGGACTTCTTATATATATTCTTCACAACTGCAGCAGATACATCAATGCCTAACAGACGAATATATGGTAATATATGCTCTACACCAACACTCAGTACATCCTTTAATTTTATCCGCAAATGACTTGGTCCGTATTTATAAAGAAATCAGCATGCAGGGTATGGGAAACATTCTTCTAGATTTCAAATTGGTAAGTCATATAGTTCAAGTAGATTCTGTCCAGGGGCCGGATTCAGAAAATTTGGAAATTTGGGAGATGAGAATTTCGTTTTCTTAGAATTTCTAATTCCCTAATTCTGTATTCCCAATTCACTAACATGGTTGGAGAAATGGGAAAAATGTCAGAAATGTGAAAAAATGCGAATCGCCTGGGACGATTAAGGGTAGCACTTTTTGTTGTAGAGGGTTGGACTTTTTTTCATATTTGAGGTACATCTCTCTATTACCTTCTAATGTCGAAATAAATTGAAATTTCTTTTTTGTAGAGGTAGTTTTTTAGGGATGTAGGAAGGTAGGTTTTCTCGAGCTTTTCCGGGATAATGAGAGAATGGAGAGAAGGAGAATGCATGTGGTATCAAAAAAAAAATGGGAGCTCAGGGCGAACAAGATAGGTGGAGGAAATGGGGCGGGGACTGTGCGGGGTGGAAATGGCATCTGATTAACGAAAATAAAAAAAAATAAAGACAATATCAGGAGCTGCTATAATTCGCAGTATCTGTAAACCCAATAAAAAAAAGTAAGAATTCACTTTGGTGATTGGGTATGCATCGGTATTATAGGCTATATTTTATTTCGATTAACGGTAATTTGTAGATTTGAGGGGCCTTGGCGGTAAATTTTGTTGTCGCAATATTCACGTGCGCCTAAGGTTGCGGTCACGTCACGCACTTGTAAGGTGTAAGCTTGCTCGTGCGTGTACGATTGAACATCAAAAACACGGAAAGTCAATAGAAAGGTCACATTCAACGAATGAAGCGTTTAGGCGTGTACGCTTGTTTAAGCGTGTGAGCTGAGAGATCAAATTCATTTGATTTACAAGCGCAGCCGCGAGAATAAGTTGCACGTGCATTGAGTGATTAATAAACAGTGAATAATAAACAATGACACGGAAGTTATGATAAGTGAAGTGAGAAAAAGAAAATTTTTGTGGGATGTGAAAAACAAGGACTATAAAAATAGACTAACCTTGAAAAAAGGATGGAAGCAAATAGCGGATGTATTGAAAAGTAATGGTAAGTTGTATTTGTAACTAATGATTTTTTATTTACATTATTTCCAAGAAAAAAATAATTTTTAAAAATATTACGATTGCTTATTGCGGAAAAACTAGAATTATTTGAAACACTTTTAGAAAGGGAATGTACATTCGATGCTATTTTCTGTTGTTGTAGTAACCAGCGGCGAGGCGTCAAAGGGTTCAAGGTGTTCACTGAACACCCAAGACCCAACCTGTAAACGTATATTTTCTCCACATAAAATTAAAAAAATATATATATAAAAATTCATTCTGCCGACATTTTATATGGTTCCCCAGCCCTCATATTATGCCTTTAAGTTCCTATACAAATATGGGAGAATGCAGGGAACAGAAAAAATCATTCTTACTTACTCGTGGCACTCATGCCTTTGCGTTGCTTATGACGGCGGTTCACATTAAGATCTGAACGCTAAGGGGAATATAAATATGCCAAAATTCACGGAACAGAAATATTCATTCTAACCAAATTCGTAAGTTCTCCAGCGCTCACGCCTTTGCATTGCTTATGACGGGTGTGCACAAATCTATCTGAACACTGAGGAGAATGCAAGGAGCAGAATTATTCATTCTGTCTAACTTTTAAAATTCCTCAGCCCTCATGCCTGTGCCTTGCTTAAAACGGTGGTTCACATTAAGATCTGGGGCAAGATGTTATAACTTCGAAATATTCGACGTTCGACAATTTATCGATAGTCGGTATGTTGTAACACTTTCGACAGGCGATAATTTCGATAGAATATCACTGAGTTTTGCTGAGAGTGATAGTACAAGCGAAGATTAAAAGATGTATGTAAATTTAGGAAATTAGATTTATATGTTCCATTTTTTTAAAAATTTATTCAATATAAATGATTTTAGATATTAATTATATAGATTCTGCAAACTTGAAGTTATAAAACTTGTAAGAATATTTCTTAAATTCAAAAATCAATAAGGCAGTACATTTGTTTAGGCATATCCATAACATAATACCGCTGCCTTAAATATATTCTTTTGTCCCGGTAATTAATTATATCCTCCACAAATAAAGCCACTGCGCTTGAAAAATTCATAAATTCAAATTTTATTATTATTAAAATTTATCAACAACTAGAAAAAGAATCTATAAATGTCATTTTTGCTAGGGGCAAAAATTCGGAAATTGTTTCGAAACAAGAAAATCGCCTGTCGAACGAAAATCTTATAACATACCGCCAGATCGAAATCTTCGCTTCGATGATCGCTTTCGATGCGAAGTTATAACATGTCGCCACTGAACGCTAAGGGGAATATAAATATGCCAAAATGCACGGAACAGAAATATTCATTCTGACCAAATTCGTAAGTTCTCCAGCGCTCATGCCTTTGCATTGCTTATGACGGGTGTGCACAAATCTATCTGAATACTGAGGAGAATGCAACGAGCAGAAATATTCATTCAGTCTAACTTATAAGTTCCCCAGCCCTCATACCTGTGCCTTGCTTAAGACAGTGGTTCACATTAAGATCTGAACGCTAAGGGGAATATAAATATGCCAAAATGCACGGAACAGAAATATTCATTCTGACTAAATTTGTAAGTTCTCCAGCCCTCATGCATTTGCATTGCTTATGACGGGTGTGCACAAATCTATTTGAACAGAAAGGAGAATACAAATTTGCGAGAATCTTCATTTTGACTAACTGCTAAGTTTTCCAGCCCTCCTTTCTTTGCATTTCTTACAGTGTTACCACGGCGCTATAGAGATAAACAAATTATGACTGTCACGTAACCTAGATTCGCTATTTTTTGTATAAGAGAAAAATGAAGCTTCAATTTGTTTGTAAATTTATTCTAGCGGATCCATTTAAAATTTTAAATAAATACATTTTTACTTTCTTGACGTAAAGATAAATTTAATTTGTCAGCTTAAATCTCATTTAAGGAAAATCAGGTCGGTATTAAAACAATCAGCCTGAAAGTTTTTTCGTTAAAAAAATGCAAAATAATAATGGACTTCCTTTGATTTTCACAGTTGACTGGATTATATGGAATACTCGCATTATTTTTAGATTGAAATAAGATGTTGAAAATAGCACTTAAAGCTATCGATTGTGCTGAAAGTGTACGTAACTATATCGGATGCATCTTCACTTCTTTAGATTTGATTATTTTAAGAATTCCATTCCCATATGAAATATAAATTGAAGGAAGATTACTATAATTGTATTTCACATATTAATTTACTTTAATTTGTCACTACCACTTTTTTACACTTCGTTATGATACATTGTAAGTTTACCTTCTCTTTAAGAAAATTACCACCAACTATTATAATTAAGCGGAAAGTATTAAAGTTAAAAGAAGAAAGGCAATGAGCAACTATTGTCGAACGGCTTGTTTCTTGTAGGTAACGATGAGAACTAAGTATTTAGATTGCATATTGAGGAGAAATTATTGTGTTGAATTTGTGGGGAATTTATATATATTCAAGAGTTTACCCGAATGTTTATTTCATTCGTAGTGGTTCTCTGTGAGATTTTAATATGTATAATTTAGATTTTTTTTATTAATTCGCTCAGTAAATTTTATTATGGATTCAGGCTGTGTTATTACGAGCTTATTAAAAACCCCTTTTTCAAGGCGCAATAATTAAAGACGGGCAACCTAAACCCGATATGAAAGGTTTAACGTCAGAGGTAAAAATGGGGAAGTCGGTAGTTGTTCGCCGCTTTCTTGTATCAATTTATAATAAACGTGAATGGATTACATGTTGCGAACAACTCGATAAACTCTTTTGTTGGCCTTGTTTGCTTTTAGCCTCAGATAAGGGTAAATCGGTTTGGTCTCAAGATGGCTATTCTGTTTTAAATCATTTGAGTACTAATGTTACGATACATGAAAAGAGCTTGGCACATATGAATTGTATGCTAGCTTTTAAAACATTTGGTCAAGTTACAATTGATGCAATGTTGGATCACCAAAAGAAAATTTCTATAATTCGTAATATCAAGGACGTGGCCAAAAATAGAAAAATTTTTTAACGTCTCATCGACGCTGTATATTTTTTGGGCATTCAAGAGTTAACTTTTCGGGGCCATGATTATATTGAATTATTGAATATTATTTCCATATACGACGAGACTCTATATAATCATTTGCGTAGTGATTCCCTATTTAAAGGTATCACGTCAAATGATTTTATTTTATCCATAAATCAAGTAAAATTGGATTATATTAAAAGTGAAATTTTATTAGATGAGACAGCTGATGTGTTTAGTCAGTCGCAAATGTCCACAATTATTCGATTAGGGGATAGGCATGGGTATGTACAGGAAAGATTTTTATTTTTCACTGATTTTAGTAAGGATAGATCTGCTAATGCAATTTCAAACCATGTTCTTAATTTAGATTCTTCAAATTGTTTTAATTTCGGGCACAAATTAGTAGCGCAGGGTTATGATGGGGCTGCGGTAATGGCAGAAAATTTGAATGACACAGCTGGTCAGGAAAGACACGGTCAACGCTCCAGCTAAGTCAGCAGTAGCAGCAATCTAGTAAAGTGCATTGCTCGCCCTCATTTATTCAAGCAAAATGAATCGAAATTATCGATTCATTATTGTTGATCATGCGAAATTTACTATTCATTTTTGCCGAGCAGTCAACATTACCCTGCAAGAATGAAGAAGGTGGACAATGACACGGCACTAGTCGAGAAACTTTCTAATCGGGACCATCAACGGCGGATTTCGTATTTCGTCTTTTTGTTTTTATTTTTTTTTTGTGATCTTATTTAATTGATGCTCAATAAATGATATTATTTTCACTTTTTCCGAAGTATATTTAATTAAGTACAAGCTAAGGTAAGGGAAGTTTTCCCTAACGCACGTTTAATTCATTGCTCTGCTAATCGCTTAAATTTGGTTTTATCGAAGTGCGTAGAGTTTATTTTACCTTGTAAAGTTTTCTTTGGCACTAGTCTAGCAATGCATCATTTTTTGCACACTGTATAAAGAGGACTCAGGCGTAACCCCTGGAATATACAAGCCATGAACAAAGTCTGAAAAAGGGAGTAGCGGGCCGGTTAGCAGGCGAACATCATAGTCTTTTTGCCTTGTCTTACTGCATGAGTTATTCATATAAAAGTAGCTTGTATTTTGTTCAAACGATATAATTTCCATAAAATTGTTCTAAATGCTGTTGTTTTTTAACTGTTAGAAAGAAAATATATTTGGCTGCAATTAACTTCATTTTTCTGTGGGAGCGATAGCTTTAGGACCTGTTTAAGATGAAGTTTTAGTTTTTCCCCCATGACGAGTATACAAAAACAGTGAGAGTGAGCTCTTACTGCATGGCTGTAGGCCTTTTAATGTGTCGGTGCCTTCGTCCACTTTATGGTTTGTATTATATTCCGGGGGTTACGACTCAGGCTTTCTATCAACATGTTCAAATAAGGTTTCCACAACTTGCTCCAACACGTTGGTCGTCAAGTCACAGAATTTTGAACACTGATTGTCAGTACAGAGAAGACTTTATCGAGTTTTTTGGAAAAATAATATCCGTACCTACCAGAAAAATGGGACAAAGAAACCATTTTATCTTCCGAAGGTTTTCTACATTTCTTAAATAAATTTGATAATCAGTTTCTGCTTAACACTTTTGCAAAAGTATTTGATTTCACTGATATTTCATTAAACATCCTGCAGAGTAAAGTCATGGGTATTTGTTACTGCAACGAAAAAATTCATGAAACAGTGTCACATATTCGAAGTATGAGAGGTAATTTTCTAATAGTTTTCGACTAAGCCGTAACATTGGTTGGTCCACCTCAACAACGACGGCGCTTACAAAATATATATGAACCAAATGCACAATACAAAATTTAATTTTTTTGAGATAATAGACACCGTTTCTACCCACATGTATATTAGATTTGAAAGTATGAAGGAGCTTGTGTTTATTGAATTGCTGAATAACAAGAAATTTGTTAGTTATTCACAAAGTTTTCCATCCAATGCACTTAATTCTATTAAGAATTCGTATGCAGAGTTCTTTGATGTTTCAAAATTCAACAATGAGTTACCTATAATTCTAATGGTTGCAGGAATTCGTCAGTCAGCGAAATTTTAAAACAATCAATCAATTTTTTCTGAAGTCTATAAGCTTGCTTGCTTAATATTAACAATTCCTGCTGGCACAGTTAATGATGAACTATCATTTTTAACATTAAAGCGAAAAAGCTCTATGGGACAAAAAAGAGTGTCGAGCTTAGGCCTTATATCAGTTGAAAAGCATCTCCTCAAAAAATTAAAGCTAAAAGGAAAATTTTACGAAGAAGTCACACAGGACTTTATTACTTTTCTTGCAATAGTCCTGTGTGACTTCGCATGGAATTCATTTATAAATGAATTGTGATTACAGTAATGTATGAAATTTTCACATTAGTTTTCTTAACTGTTCTTGAAAAGTAACATAAGCTTCGCCCTTTCTTTTTCATATATTACTATTTCTTTAATTTCAAATTCTTCCCTCTAAAGAGATTCGCCAAAGGCATATTTCGTTGTCTTTTAAAAATATGAGTGCACTATAGTTTGATGTTAATTTTATTTCTTATTGGAGCGAATCCGAAACACGCTGCTTAGATAGGCACTCCTCGCCACTGGTAGTAACATAGATCTATCAACTCCTTCTTTATCTATAATTATATTATGTAGCAAGCAAACCGTCTTTGTAATCAGTTTCGCAGTATTCACATTGGTCTCTATCTCTTTCGTTAGTATGCGCCACTTTGCAGTAGTTATACCAAACGCATATTTAATAACCTTTCTGATTTTTGTGTGGTTTTCATTAAATACAACTTCACTTCCACTTATATTGGTGTTATGTGCGAAAGGCGGCAATAAGTAGTTACGAAGCGGATACGCTTCATCTCCCAATAAAACAAAAGGCACATCAACATCTGTGCCAATTAAAGGTGTTGGAGCAGGAATTCCAAATTCGTCATTTTCTAGCATATGACAAAGATCTGACGAAGAAA
The DNA here is from genome assembly GCA_963930735.1 of Dioctria linearis. Lineage (NCBI taxonomy): Eukaryota > Metazoa > Arthropoda > Insecta > Diptera > Asilidae > Dioctria > Dioctria linearis. The sequence goes on from OZ005744.1 coordinate 89,693,374, forward strand.
ATATACCACCATCACTTGCCTCCCATAAGCTCCAACTTCTATTGCTATGATCTTATAATGCGCATTTGCAACCGCCTGCAATACAATGGAATAATATCCCATGTAATTAAAATATAAGCTTCCAGAGTGTGGCGGACATTTAATTCGAATTTGTTTACCATCAACGCAACCCACACAATTCGGAAATCCCCAGCGCTTATGAAACTCCTCAGCATGTCTGATAATGTCTGATTCATATGGACGCGGCAAATGCCTACGTACAAATTTAGCCCATACTGCACTGCACACATTCGGAACAATAGCTGAAATTGCATTATGTGGAATCCTATAGCTAAATACCAAACTTGTGTACGATGATCCTGTGGCGAGATACCTGTAAATTTTATTTATTTTTCGTTATTTTCAGATAGCCTTGTAAAGAAAGAACATCATTTGCAAAGATCTTTCTCGTAGCTGTGAACAGGTGCTGAAATGCGACGATTAAATGAGGCAACCTGTATCTATTTCAGAATTCAATGTTGATAGATACTGAGTAGCGTTGGTTGATTAGAGAAACCTAAATCAATCTTGGAAGTCAACGGTGTAACAGATAAATCTTATAATAGCGATAAAATTCAATAGAATAATGGAAAATGCAAATAAAATGTTGTAAAAAAAAGATAAAACTAATCAATACAGAAATGTCTAGCACTTCTTATCCGTGAATCCAGTCCGATGTTGGACAAGCGGTACTTAACAAATTCCTCTTGGTACCCGGTCCCGTTTCCTGTGTAAATTCTTTGACCTGTTTTGTCTCTAGGGGTACGAGATTTGATACGCCGTTTTTCTAATTTTATGTTCTTTAATCCGGTTGTTATAAATCGTTTTCGATAGATTGTACACAGGTGATGAAAAACAAAAGAAAACTTTATATCTACTTTAAACAAATTTTAATCTATAGCAAAACTTCAGGATTTCACTTTTCTGGTCACTGGTCTTCCATCTACTGTCAACTCATCTCTCGGGCCTGCTCTCTGGGGTCAATGGGTACTGCCAGCTGTGTGGGGGCCGGAATTCGCCTCATCAGGGAGCGCCGCGCCATCTCTTAGATTTTGCTGGTCCCCGCTCCGACGCACTGCTTCGCTTTCTTAATCAGCGTACTTGCGTACGCTTGAGGCTTCAGCAGGCTATATCTTCATCGCCGGGATTTTGTAACACAGCCCCCTTCTGCAGACTTGAAGTTCCGACCGAGTACCTGTGAAGAACAAAAATCAGAAAAAAAAGCTCTGCAAAAGTAGATATATGTATATCAAAATCGAAAATAATTATGTCACTTAGTCCTTCCGGATAGTGTTGCTCGATGCTTAGTGTTGTCCTTTTCGGTGGGGGTGGGGGTTGGTGTCTCTCATTTAGTACGATGATACCAACCAAAGAGAAGGTTAGTGACTGGTTCTGTAATAGGGTCATTCCACGTTCGATTGTTATACAAAAAAAATTGTTGCTTAGCTGCAAACAAAACAATGAAATGTATTTGTGGGAAGCCCTTCTACTCTCCCGGGAGGTATATAGTCAGTCGACCGCTCTATGTCACCGATGGGCCTTCTCACTCTAAGGTCCAAGACTGGTGGCTGGCCAAGGAGGCAGGGTCACGGCAATGGTTTTAGTGCATTACTAAATTACTACGTTAGATTTTGGACATCAGTTAGGATTCGTTCTGGTGGAGGTGTCCCCATCCGACAGCCATCCGCGAGTCTACGACTCGGCCGAGAGCCATAGTAAGACATAGGTTAAAATTTGTGTCCACAGTTGTATTCCTTTGAAAGGTCTTGAGTTGACAGTAGAAATTTTCGCTCTCATAGTCCGCAGTGTTCTTTTTAAATATTGCATTCTACAGATACCGTCAGAATGAGTAATGCTGTATTCACTCCTGGGTCTGATTTATTTACTGTTTCTCTTTTTTGTGCATAAACAAAAACGAAGGAAAGAAAAATAATAGAAAAAAATAGTACTATGGTTTAGCAGATTGGCCTCAGAATTTTGGTTCTGTTCAACCAATATACTGCTTAGACCAACGTCTAAGGAAATTTTGTGTTTTTTTTTTTTTTTTAGCTAATGGTTTAGCAGATTGGCCTCAGAATTTTGGTTCTGCTCAACCAATATACTGCTTAGACCAGCGTCTAAGGTAATTTTTAAGCTAGGGCGTTAGCAGATTGGCCTCAGAATTTTGGTTCTGTTCAACCAATATACTGGTTATACCAGCGTCTAAGGAAATTTTTAAGCTAGAGCGTTAGCAGATTGGCCTCAGAATTTTGGTTCTGTTCAACCAATATACTGCTAAGACCAGCGTCTAAGGAATTTTATTTGCTAGGGATTTTGCAGATGGGCCTCAGAATTTTGGTTCTGTTCAACCAATATACTGCTTAGAGCAGCGTCTAAGGAAATTTTTAAGCTAGGGCGTTAGCAGATTGGCCTCAGAATTTTGGTTCTGTTCAACCAATATATTGCTTAGACCAGCGTCTAAGGAAATTTTTTTGCTAGGGATTTAGCAGATTGGGCTCAGACTTTTGGTTCTGATCAACCAATATACTGCTTAGACCAACGTCTAAGGAAATTTTTAAGCTAGGGCGTTAGCAGATTGGCCACAGAATTTTGGTTCTGTTCAACCAATATACTGCTTAGACCAGCGTCTAAGGATTTTTTTTTTAATAGCAGACTTGCGGGGTCAGATTAACTGACTCGAAGCTGCTGTAACGTCAGATCAAGAAAGGATTCCAGGGGGGCAACACTTCCTCGATTCGACAGCTCGCTGTGGAACGGTTCGCCGGCTTTTATCTATGGAAGGAGAAGTTCTATGTAAATTTAATTGTAACTTTTGCAGTTGATATGGAAGGACGTCCACTATGCCTCCCATATAGGGTTGCGTAGCTTTATGGCTAGCTACCGGGAACCAAGACCCCCTTGACCAAAATGTCGCTGAATAGAGATTGGGTTTGGGATGCCCTGGAGCATCTTACCCAAGCTCTTTCCAGGCTGGAATCCGTACTGATGCAAAGTCTTTGAGGGGAATCCGTCTAAATTTCATTCCCATGGTATAAAATAGATTGTAATTATTTACGTGGAAGGTCGTATTAACCTGTTCAGAGCCGTCTTAAAACCGCGCCAATCTATTTACGTGCAACACTTTCCTTGTCCAGCGTCCAGGAAATTCGACCCTATATAGTACATCATTTAAGCGCACTAGGATTTGGCCGGCGCCTTCCCAATCGTGTTGTAACTTTGGACACCTCCCACGTCGCCTTTTGGGATTATAAATCCAGACGTTGTCACCTACTTCGAAGATAAGAGGGTGGACCCTAAAGTCATATCGGGACTTCATTATATTCGAAGAAAGATCCAAGTTTTTTCGAGTTAAATCGTGGATTTTTGTTAGTGTTTGTATCAATTTTTCTACATACTCAGCCGCAGAGGGGGAAGTGTCCACGGGTGGGGTGCCAAACGAAAGATCTGGGGGCAGGCGCAGCTCTTTACCAAGTGTCAGTCGGGCAGGGGTAAATTTCATACTCTCGTGTGTGGCTGAACGATACGCCAGTAGTGCTAGAGGTAAATACCTGTGCCAGGCTGATTGACAAGAGTTAACAAATTTGGACAGATACTCTAATAGGGTTCTACTGAACCGTTCGACCATTCCGTCCAACTGTGGGTGTAGTGCCGTTGTCCTGGTTTTCTCTATGCCAAATCTGTGTAAGGCATTTTGGAACAATTTGGCTTCGAAATTCCTCCCTTGATCAGAATGAAGTTGAAAGGGCATGCCAAATCTGGATAGTACATTTTCTGCTAATCCATCAGCGACAATTTCAGTTTTCTGATCAGGGGTGGGAAAAGCTTCTGGCCACTTGGTGAAGTAGTCCATTACTACAACTACGTACTTATTACCTCTGTCAGTTTTGGGTACTGGACCTAGTAGATCTATGGCGATACGCTCGAATGGAGCCCCAACAGTGTAGGTGTGCAGTCTTCCCCTGGTTCTTGTTCGAGGTCTTCTTCGAGCGTGGCAGAGTAGACACCTGGCGCACCTGCTTTCGACATCATACTGTAGCGTGGGCCAAAACCATCGCTCCTTTATCGTGTCAGCGGTTTTTCTTATACCGAAGTGTCCACCTTCTGCGTTGTCATGGGATTGTTGCAGTATGAGACTGACTAAGCTCGAAGGGGCTACTTTTAAGAGGGTTTCCTCTTCACCGTAATGTACTAAGTACAGAATATCATCTGAAATTCGCAATGATTCCCACTTCGTCTTCAGTTGAGGGCTTTCCGAAACGATTTTTTCTCCCGAAGGTCTTTCTCCATTTCGTAACCATTCTTTGATCTTGTTGGGCAAGGGTCCATCTCTTGCTCAGTGGCCAAACCAATGGATGGGCCTAAGGATACTAGATTCACCAGCTGTTCTAGTTCTTTTAAATCTTTTTCATTGCAGTTCGAACAATCTCCACAAGGGCGTCGAGAAAGGGCATCTGCATTCAGGTGTTTCCGTCCAGGCCGGTGTTCGATAACGAAATCGTATTGTTGCATCCTCTCCAGCCACCTTGCTACCTGTCCATCCGGTTCTTTAAAACATAGTAATCAGCGAAGAGAGGCGTGGTCTGTACGGATCCGAAACTGTCGGCCAACTAAATAATGATGGAAGTGCTTAGTTGCACGCAGCACGGCCAATAGTTCTTTCCTGGTCACGGAATAGTTTCTTTCGATCCTACTAAGAGTTTTACTGTAAAACTCTAGGACCTTTTCACTATCATCCTGGATTTGACTTAGTCCTGCCCCCAGTACCGTCTGGCTGGCGTCAGTATCCAATATTAACTCTCCTTCGGTTTGAGGGAACGTTAGAATGGGGGGGGGGGGGTCTTTTCTCTATCTTTCTCATACATGTCGACTTGCCAGTATCCACTCTGCAAGTGGACCCAGTAAATGAGGTAAGGGTGTCGTCAATTCGAGGAAGCGGGTAGGAATCCTTCTTTGTGATGTCATTTAATCTCCGATAGTCCACGTTAACACGTGTGCTTGCATATTTTTTCTTCACGAGGACCACCGGTGATGACCAGGGGCTCTTAGATGGTCTAATGATACCGTTCGTTTCCATTTCTTCAGTCAGCTGTTCGACTTCTGCCTTCTTTGCAATTGGTATCCTCCGAGGTGGTAATCTGACAGGGCCAGCTTCTCCTACGTCGATCTTATGCCGTGTAATATTTGTGCGGCCCACTTGGTTTGGTTCAGTCGAGAATATGTCTCTAAATTCCTCTAGTAGGGCTGTCAATTGAGAACTTTCATCTTCTGCCAAATCTGGTGCAAGATGTTTTGCTGTATCATCGGCAAAACTCTCTTCAATCAAACTAGGAGAATTTTCAATAAAAGTCGCTGACCCAGAAGAGTATCTTGTGCCAAAAATACATCTGTGGACGTCAAATTTAGCAGACGAAGGGAACTCGGCTTGCGTGCTGATCAACTAGAACACGAGTAGCCCGTACTCCATAAGGTAAGCCATGGATCGGCACTGGTTCAAACACGAAATCTGCAGCTAGTCTGGACTTTCCATCCTAAGGTAGCGTGATTATGGTTTCGCTATTGGCGGCTAGTAGGACATCTTCCACCAAGAAAACAGGCAACAGCACGTAGCCGGGCTTTTTTAAATTCATTGTGCTATTTCCAATCTGCAGGACATTCAGTTCGAACTCTAATCTGCAGTGATTGGCATCTAAAAATTCTACCCCTATTAGGCTCCATCCTCGCTACCAATACTTCGTGTCATAATCTACAGTCTCTGAACTGGATATCGACAACGAGAGTTCCTAGCACCTCTATGTTTTCACCTGTTACACTTCGGAGGCGGACTGTTGCGGGCCGTAATCTGGCTCTCAACGAGGAATAGTCTAGGTATTGGGGATGGATTATCGAGCGAGTAGTGCCAGTGTCTATAAGAAAATCCCAAGGCTTATTGTCTAGGAGTCCCTCAATAGTAAGGCTATTTCCGAAAGTTCCAATAGATTGAATTACGAGCGTTTATGAGTCGTTCTCCATACCACCCGAATTAGAAGGGACGGTGTTCAGTGTCACGTGGCACTGGATGCTGCATTTCAGCGGACATTGTGGGGCATAAGGAAGGATTCATCGGCTCGGCCCCCACTGAGGCGATGTTCCCGGGTTTCCCGAATTTGCTGGTGTGGGTGCAACGGCATTAGGCGAAGCAGCTGGAGGGACAAAAGAGGCATAAAGTGATGGTGGTGTTGTCGGAGTATTAGAAAGCCTTACGGGGGCATTGTAAATGGACTGGGCTTCTATTTGTAGCGTACGTTGTGCATTACGTGGCCTTCCTCGACGGGGTCTACTTCTTGAACTCGATGAGGCTTGAGCCATGAAAATCCGGGCTCCTTTTCCTGTACCCAATCCAATGGATAGCTCCTGGGTGGCGCTTAGTGCTTCATATATGGTCTTCGGACCCCGGACTTTAACCAAGGATCTGAGGTCATCGTCCCTGAGACCCTCTATGAAGCGTAATGTCACCATTCTATCTACTACTTCAGTTCGACATGAAGGGAACGCAGCAGTGGCCAGTCTTTGCAGCTCTAGGGTGAAACTGGCAAAACTCTTTTTGAGGTGCTGAGTCCTTCCATAAAATTGTACCTAACATGAATATGAATCTAACCCGAAACGCTGTTCTAGCAGGGAAATGAGCTCATTATACCGAATTCGATGGCCCTGGGGGAATACGCTGAGTACAGACAAAGCGTTACCACGCAACTGAGTTATTATTGCATCGGCCCTTTCTTGATTGTCCAACTATTATTTTGTACGACTATCTCAAATTGAATTCGATAGTCTGACCAGGAGACGGTTCCGTCAAAAGGCACCAGGTGACAGGTTTGGGGATGCACGTATGTAGTAGAATTGGCATTTGGAAAGGGGTGACCATCTCCGCCGTTCTGATGAGGAGTCCCAGAAGCACGGGGATTTTGAGCAGTACTTGGAACCGTGGAGCTGACACCAACTGAAGGTCTCAGTTTGTGCAATAAATCAAAGGGTTTGGGGTGGATGTTTACCAGCTGATTTGATAAAGCTGGATTTCCAAATTGTGAGCCGTGGCCCGATTTATGAGCAAATAAGGGTTGCGCGGAGGTGGTGGTAGAGGCAGAGACATTCATTGCAATAGGAATTGAGGCCGCGATGTTCACGACTGACACCTGAGTAGTGGCCGCGTCCGTTTTCGTAGTCAAGTTTTTACATGGGGGAGTAGTTTCGAAGACTTTTCCACGAATTGAGTTCCACTAAGCGTTTTTTCTAGCTCTGAAACTTTCCGAGACATTTCAACCATTTTCTCTGAGATTTCAGTGCGTATTGCCGCAGATGAAGCTTTCTGTTCCATTTTTAGCTCTTCTTTAAGCTCGCCGACAGCTGTCTTCACCGCAGTAGAAATCAAAAACTCCATCTGTTCCCTGAATAGCTTCAAATGGTCAGCGTCCATTCTGCCTGACCAAGCTTAAGAAAAGTTCCTTTCAGATATGAGTAGAGAATCTCTACTTGTAAACTCAAACTCAGAACACCTTCCACTCTAAGTGGTTCAGTATTGATTTTCCAATACAGAGCAGAATAGATCTCAGGTAGGTAAATATTGGCCTAAATAAGCACAGAGATAAGTTTACTTGAACGTCTTTCTAAAGACGAAAAAATGAAGCTGAACCTAGTCATCAAGTAAGTTCCAAGCAGAGAAAAAAAAAAATAATTAAAACTTGATTCAAACTTCGATCAATTTACCTAATTCGGCAAAAATTCAATTTACAGAATTATTAATAAATGTGAGGAGCACAAAAGAAAAATCAAAATTGAACGAGAATTCGGAGTTGCCAAATCGGTTTCCACACAAACTCACAAAAATCAGTAAATTTTTGTGCCAATAAGACAATTAATTCTGATCTAGAATTGTCTATGGGCAGCGTACTGCTAATATTCTATATAGGTACTAAAAGATTATAAAATTTCACTCCAAAAATTACTTATACGAACTTAAATTTATAAAGAAAAATGTGCATATATATCTATTACGTTTTGAGAGCTATCTGAATTACCTTCCCCGATTTGGGAAATAAATGGGAATGCAAATTTCTCCGAGAAATAGGATTCTAAATGGTAGATTATTATATAAATTCAAAACGTATGTGCTTCTTCAACCATGACTCAAATCTAAGAATTCAACGTTCTTCAACTGGCATTGCGCCATTTCACCGAGGTCGACGTACGTATATAAGCAAAATGCTTAACCAAACTTACCATAAAACAAAAGCAATAGCCCTGAGGCTTCAGGAATGCAAATTCGATATTATAATTCCTATTAAAGTAGTTAACTCCGTATATTTCAAAGCGAAAATAGTTTATTTTATTGAATATGTATATGTCTTATCTACTAAGAAAAAAATAAAAAAAAAACTAAGAATCTTATCTGCTAAGCAAAATAACAAGTTTAAAAAGTTCATGTATATTTATATAGAAGAAAAAATAAAAGTTATTCCAAAATGCTTATTCTAAAGTACTTCAAATGTCCAATGCTTTATTTGTAGAAATAAAGGGGAAAAAAAATCTTAAATTCGCAGCAAAACTTTCTTCATAGAAGGCTTTGCTTCCACTCCAAAAATCAAGCGATCCAAAATAAGACGTGGGAAAAATATCGTTTGGGATATTCTTCGCATGAGCCCCACACTTGACACCAAATGTAACACAATTTTCCGACGCAACACTATAAAATATGTCATGCGATAAAATTTCCGCAGCCAAGCGGTAGCGAGGGAGCAATTCTAGCAGCGTATCTTCCTACAAGACTCCTCTGTGAATTAGTAAATTATGCCACGCGCCCCACCTGCTTGTCACTCATGTCCTCGATCGCTTTCTAGTTTTCACCACAGGCATGAGGTGACGTTGAACCAAGAGTACTCCAAAGCTTGACGCGGTGTATTTAGTTCGAGCCCACGTTAAAAGTTTCGTTGTACGGTGCACGTAGGTAGGAACGCCAGGTTCTACTATTGATGAAGGAACGAACCGATCAGCTGATGTTGCCAACTGTCAGCACTTGAATGCCGTGTTTACCTTTGTGTGTTTGTAAAAGTAGAATCGCGACCGTGGATAAAATAAGCGCAGAATTTATAGCACGAGGGTGATAGTGAATAATTAGTGTGGGAAGCTTAATCAATTGCTTCGCGAAGTGATTGGCGTCTAGCTTGTTATGGTCGTAGCGTATTGCATATAGCAATATGCTACCAGAATTACTGAAGCGTGTAGGCCGGCTGCGTCAAGCATTAAAAAAAATGGACGCACCCCGACCGAAGGAAATGCATTTCCTCAAGCTGCAGATGACAGGCTGGGGATGACAAAGAAGAAGAAGAATCAATCTGTCTTACTTCTCGAATAAAAGTCGCATGCATAAATGAAATCAGAAAACATCATTAAAAATCCTCAACAACATCTGGCCCAAAAAGGTAATAATTTCGATAAATTTTAGTAGTGTCAAATCCAATAAATAAAATACTCTAGGAATTTCCAAAGGGTGCTGGACAGAGAGAAAAGAAAATTTTGCTGGGCTCTTTGAAAGGGAAGAACTTTTTGCTGCTCCAGAGATAAGTTGGCCGGATTGTTTTAATTCTGGCGTTTCTATCTTCCGTCCAATTTTGAGACATATACAATTTAACAAAATTCGCTGTTGAGCAAGGAAGTTTTGATGCAGGCGACCAAGGGCTTTGAAATCAATATTTCTCGGACTGGTCGCACCAAGATACATTTCAACAGTTCGTGATCGGTACTAAAAGTATTCGATGGCATCCACCTTTGCCAGCATTTAATACAGTCATAGTGGCGGAATACTTAAAATATTGTATAAACTCAATATTTTTTCAAAGGGGAATATATCCTCCTGAGCGTTTTGCGAACACGGAGCAATATGGATTAGCAATTTTAATGTCAACGGATAGTAAATCGAAGAATTCTTGAAAAACGTACTCTCTCAAGTTCAAGAATGGTTGTCTAAAAATCTTCTTGAGAAAATATTCATGATTATTACACATGTTCACACCAAAGAAGTTATGGAGTGGTGGGATTTTCAAGTGCAGACAGAACCGGGCGACAACAGTTCTGGTGATCCGAAGAACCCAATATCTAATAAGGAGTTGAAGCGTATCCAACAGGAGATTCGGGATGTAATGAGACAAATCTCTGCAACTGTCAGCTATTTGCCACTTTTAGATTGCATTTGTACTTTGGATATACTCATCCACACATTGCGAGACTGCAAAGTGCCTGAATCGTGGAACGAAACTGAAGCTGTTTTCATACAAAATAGTCAAGCAGTTCAGTTGAGAGCGTTTTCATCGGGATTGCACAAAGTAGATACAGTCGTCAACTATAAAATGAATTTGTAAATTGTTTTGAATTTTAATTTTTATTATAATTACGTTCCGCACTTTCTTATTTAATTTCGTTCAAGATATAAGTGTAGATACAAGTGCCGCTGGGCAATATTATTTCAACTCATCGAATTAGTTTGTGATAGAGCCTACAGACAGCAAGTCGAAGCAATAAATTCTAATTTAATATTTAACTAGATGGCGGATGCTGAAGCGCTTCATCATACCGTGGAATTTTCACCGTGAGTGTTGTTGATATATTACACATTTTCTTTTGGTATACGCATGCTTCGGCTTCAATAATTACTTGCTCGTAGGACTTTTTTTTTTCATTGACATTCTTTTTCTATAACTATATATATATTTTCGATTTAATAGTATATTTACGTAACTATACAGCTAATTTAGTAAAATCTTTGTCCGTGTATATTTTGGAAATTTTTTTTTAGCTGACTCTGTATATATCTATATACATACTTATTGCTATACGCTTAAGTAGTTTTATAATTCAATCGTATTCTTACGTATATGCCTTTTTATTGTACTCACTTTGAATTAATGAGATTATTTTGGTATACGTATGTGTATACCTTTTTCTGTACTTACCTAATGCTATACGGCTATATATTTTTATAATTTAATGGTATACTTACCTAGAGACCTATATATGTACTTACCTTGAATTGAGGATATTTTTTCTTGATAATTATAACGAAAAAATGAAATCTTGAATGTTTTCATTCTTCCTTTACTATCCTGGACCCCTCTCACAAAAGATGAAGGTCGTCTAGGCTCGCCTAGTCTCTCTCTCTTTTTTCAGGTCAATTAGGGACTCTGAAGAATTATGCCCCTCAGAGTCAGATGGGAGGCTGGGGCAGGCAAAGAAGGCAGAACATCTGCGCCTTCAAAGGTATACAGGTAAGTGACGTAAGGGTCCCTTCAGGACCGGATGTTTGCCGGCTTTTGTTGGATAGGCACGACGATTTTTTTTGATTATAGCTGACGGCAGCGGCAAGTTTTTCGTGGAACCTCCCGACACTCTCCGCCAATGATCCGAGGCGAGCTAGCGTGCCGCCCTGCAGTCAACGCTGTCCGTCGAGTGATCTGTAAGCTCATGCTGGCAGTCGGGACTTTACGTCCAAGGCGAATCACTCTTCATACTTCCATAACAAGCTCTCGAATTCGGTTGTCAAGACTGGGTCGATGTACGTCCGTAAATGTGGAATCGTGTCTATATAACGTGACGTGAAATCTACCTACAGTCAGTGTCGGATTTCACTGAATTGTATCCCAAGGAGTGGAGGTCCCTTCTGAACGCTTCTTGCAGTCTTCCGGGAAAGTGGATCTCGACTATGCAACGATAGCCTAGTAGATTTCGAAGCTTTGTTAATTTTTTTTTTGTGCCATTTGCAAAGATCTTTCTCGTATCTGTGAACAGGTGCTGAAATGCGACGATTATATGAGGCAACCTGTATCTATTTCAGAATTCAATGTTGATAGATACTGAGTAGCGTTGGTCGATTAGAGAAACCTAAATCAATCTTGGAATTCAAGGACAGAACAGATAAGTGTTATTATGGTGGTAAAATTAAAAAAAATAAGAGTAAATGTAGATGAAATCGTTTGTAGTAAGTAGGCGGATCAATAAACTTTGTCAGATTTAGAATCCGATGCGTGTGCTGGAAAGATCTTTCTCGTATCTGTGAACAGGTGCTGAAATGCGACGATTATATGAGGCAACCTGTATCTATTTAAGAATTCAATGTTGATAGATACGAGAAAGATCTTTGCAGCACACGTATCGGATTCTAAATCTGACAAAGTTTATCGATCGGTCTGCTTGCTACAAGCTATTTCATCTCCATTTACTTTTTTTTTTATTTTACCACTATAATAAGACTTATCTGTTCTACCGTTGAATTCCAAGACATGACACATTTAATAGTGTTGCGTCGGAAAATTGTGTTACAATATGTCTATTAATGACAACTTTCGCATTCAAATGAAAATAAGCCAGCTTATGTTTGAAACCGTTTCTGCAACATCTTCATCAAATTCTCGAAGGAATACAGAGTATACATCTACTCCTACTCCTTCAACATCTTGGGGTGATTTAGATCAAAATATTGTATCTTTTGATGATTTTTAAAATACACAGTTTTATTTCATAACAGGCTTATTTTTACTTACCTTAAAGTGGCCGACAACCTTTCCACCGCAGTTATTAGATTTTCAAGATTGGTTTGTTGTTTTTCTATAATTGGCTGTATTTAATTTAAAATATAGTAAAACTTAGCCGGAGTCATTTTATAATACTCATACAATTTTTCGTCGTCTTTCTTCAAATAGTCAAATAACTGGTGAAACTCACCCAACTTATAACGGTCACGAAAAATAGGATGAACTAAAATTTTGAAATTTAAAAATTAAAATTTTAAAAATTTTAGAACGATTAACCAGAAGGAATTTGAACCCTTAAGCAACCGGCCAACACATAAAATTGACTACACAACTGACTACAAGAGGCAGCACCACCACTTAAAGCAAGTAAACACCCCCCCATTTAAGGTAAGATTGTTAAAATTAATATTAAGATAACTAGAAACAATTTACAAAGCGCAAATCACGACAACAACAAAAGAAACCAAATAACATACAATAATAGAACTTCTCCAAAATGGTTGCAAGCTGGAATCAATAAGTGGTCTATAAGTTAATAAGAATTTTTTTCAAAAATAAACCGAGATATAAATATGCAATTCCGCAAACTCAACATGGTAGAAATGCAGCAATCAACAAACGTATGTATGTAATATAAATGAGATAAATGCAGCAATGCAACACAGGATCTACACCGCATAGGATGAATGAACACGCAATTACCTGAAATAGGAAAGAAATATACATAAAATATTGTAATCAACAGTAGAAACTAGTATATTAAAGTTTTGAAACTGTGAATTTTTTAGATTTAAAGGATTTTATAAATATTTTTTTAGGATTTTTTGGGAATCTTTGAAGGTTTATTGAGATTTAAGCAATACATCCAACAATAAAAGCAAGGGTTGGATTTTTGATAATTTGAAAGTTTTCAATGGAGTTTTGAAGTTTTAGAATTTTGAAAGTTTTGAAGTTTTCAGATGTTGAAATTTTGATTCCAAGAAAGTTTTTAAGGGGTCTTGAAAGTTTTAGAGTTTTAGAGGTAGTTTAAAAGTTTTAAAGATAATAATAAAAGTTTGAGGCTTTTGAATTTTGAAGTTTTGGCTTTTTCAAGAAATTTTGATTGGTATTTTGGAGTTTTTGGGATTATTAAAGGTTTTTAAAAAATTCTAATAGGAATAAATAAATCTGCATACACATTTCATCTTTACTTATTTAATGTTCAGCTGCTATTAAGCACAACAACGGAGATAAAGTTAGACTAATGTTTAGACATATATATATATGTATGCAAAGAGTAATAAATACTCAACGCACATTTATAGGTTTTCGTGTACCTAACACAAAATAGAGAGTGATCAAGCACTCAATAAATATATAAAACCGCTGATGACGCTCTGTGGCTAGAGCAGAAAACGTTACGGTAATGCCAATTAAGCAGCCTACACGGCAAAAATGCAATATAACATATTGCTAGAATAGTGTTAAAATCGGCGGAGGCACATACGTCAAAAGTGCCATAAGCCCATTCATGTTAAGTGCTATCATCGTTACATTTATCGGGACGTAATGAGGATGAACTTAACACACAAAAAAGTCAAAAAAATTTTAAATACAAGATTATAAGCAATGAAAACAATAAGAACGACAAATTTCCAAAACAATATAGCATAACGGAATGCTCACTGAATATAATATGAACATGAAGAGAGAGTAAAAGCAAGTAGAAAAACCACGCAAATAATTTAACGCTGCATAACATACTCACCCACAAAATACAAGAACGCATCAACGCTAGACGAACAAGCAGTCATGCCCCAAATCGTCCATAACAGGGGATAATGCACATCACATACCGTTTCACATAACACCAACAAACACAGAAATTAGAACAGACATGTAAAATAACAATAACAACTTAGTATAAACAACACCATCCTGTGAGACAAACATCAGATGAGATAAACAACAGAATAAGCAAGTAACACACAACATCCAAAGTTTTTGAAATATTTGAATTTCTGACGATTTTTAAGATTGGTTGGGAATTTTAAAGATTTTATATAATAAATTCCATCTCTGCGGCCAGACATTGAACCAAGACCCAAGTGTTTAACAAATATAAAACTAATTTATAAATAGCTAACATCCATAACCGGCAATGGTGAAACGCATCAGTAAGATACTGAGAAACCACGGTGGATAAACTACCACCATGCAATGATGGAAAGTAGTGCACCATCTGATTGCACAACACTTCGCCAACCAACAGTCCCCACTATACATAGTGCTCTAGATACATGTAGGGATATATACGGTGAAGGACGCTAGGCATACGACCAAGCACTGCAAAAATTTTAAAATTTAAAAATTTTTTTTTCTTTTTTCTAAACACTTTCGCCCTAAAATAACTACTTTCTGTACAAAACATTTCGCTCCTCGAAAGAGCCATAATTGAAAGTAATGCACCAAAGCGATGTATGAATCGACGCACTAAGCCTCTGGCTCCTATTATCCAAAACCGTTGTCGTATGAAGCTAATGTAAGGTGTATTCCGCCATGCATAGTATTTTGATAACTGTCCGCTATTATAAGAGAACTTAGTGGACTTTGTTTTGGCAAAAGAAAAGGGTGCTTGGCTTCTTATTGGAGTTGCGAATGCTGCAAACGCCCACTTACTCGAATTAATTTTAACGAAGGATCATAAAGAGGTGAAAATCGGATTAACGTACTCTATGATGAATTGAATTGTTTTTTGATAAAAGCTGGTATTCTTTTGCGAAACCGATTTTTTGTTCACATCGTATCCAAAAGGTTAGCGCATTGTTGATTTCATGTACGGAAAGAGATCCATTATAGCGGCTGCTCTTCATAGTTTTACAATTGTACATGTACGGTGACAGCAGGCAGTGACACGAAATAACTTCTTAAGTGATGAAAATTCGTAGATGAGCTGAAACCGAACATTGTCCACAGTTGTTGCGAAAACTACTGTGCGTTCCTCTGAGTCGGAAATTGAAGACTGATGAGAAATTACTGGTGATTTCGGTCAAGTTGAGGACTGCGATTTAAGCCACAGCGGTCGTTCTCACCAAAGTTTATGACGCGGAAGATCTGCAGGTAATACTCCACGTGAAGCAAAGCACAATCAGCTGGGTTATTGGACGAAGGTACGTGATGACATTTAACAGATGGTATCAACTCGAGGATTTGACTGACTCGGTTGGCTACAAATGTCTTCCATTTTGAAGGACGAGAGTGAAGCCAAACTAAAACAGTTAGCGAGTGAGTCCAACAATAAGTTGTTTTGTTTTGAATTTTTATTGACGAATGAATAGTATCCACCAGCTGTGCTGGAAGATGCGCCCCCATGACCTCAAGTCTGGGAATGGTTAATTTCTTAACCGGAGCAAGTTTTTTTTTGCGCACAGCATTGATATTTGTATATTTCCTGGGTCGTGAATTGTTCTGAAGTAGACTACAGCTGAGTAAGCCATCTCACTCGCATCAGAGAAGGCGTGAAGCTCATAGGAAAGATTCATGAACTGAAGCCCGATCCATCTGGGTACAAATATTTCCTCTAGTAGTACTAGTTGACGTCTATAGCTAAACCAATCCTTTACAATGTTTCCAGGTAATGGTGCATCCCATTCAAGCTTAAGAAGGCACAGCCTCTGAAACATATTTTTGGCTATAAGAATTGCCGGTGCTAAAAATCCTAATGGATCATATAGTTTCGAAACATCCGAAAGAAGCTTTCTTTTTGTAATGATGTCTGGAGGATCAGGAATGTTGACCTTGATTTGAAAATTGTCTGAATGCGGGTTCCATTGCAAACCAAGGGTTTTTACAGTTTCATCCATGTCGAATTTAAGAAAGGGCGCATTTTCTCTAGTTTCTACAGACTCTAATAGTTCAGGATAGTTTGCTGACCACTTGTGAAGACGAAAGCCCCCATCATTTAGAGTGCTGATTAGATCCCTTTGTAGAGAGAATGCTGATTCTACATTTTCGGCTCCTGACAGTACATCATCTACATAAAAGTCGTTAAGGATAATGTTCGATTCTTGCGGGTAATTTACGCGTTCGTCCTCAACTAACTGTAGCAACGTTCGTATGGCTAGAAATGGAGCTGAAGTCGTCCCATAAGTTACTGTGCGCAGCTTAAAATCCTGAATGGGCGCAGAAGTGGACTCTCGCCACACGATTCTTTGAAAGTTGCAATCACTTTCATGAACTCCAATTTGGCGAAACATCATCTTAATGTCAGCAGCAAATACCACTTCATGTTTTCTCCACCGTAGAACTATAGCTCGTAGATCACTTTGCACTTTGGGACCGGGTAATAAGCAGCACTCATTCAATTTCATACCGTTTCTACTCCTGCTTGAACCATTAAAGACGACTCGGAGCATAGTACTCGAACTACTCTCGTTCAACACTCTATGATGTGGCATATTAAATTCTGGAAATACTTCATTGGACTTATGAGTATTGCCTACAACTTGCATATGATTTATAGTTAAATACGCCTTCATGAAGGATATATACCGAGCCTTGAACACTGCACTGGATCCTAAGCGCCTTTCCATTCCATTCTTTCTGTAGTTTCCTTGTAGAATTGTTCGCAATATATGTATTCTTCAGAGCAAATAGGGGCAGGTAATTTTGCTTCTTTCAATTCCCAAAATTTTCTTATTAATCCGTGGAGATTAGCATCTTCATCGATGTAAGTGTGAAGACCTTGGATGGTTGGTTGGTATTGTGCCTGATTCTTTTCTTGAGTCATTGGTCCAAAAAGCACCCAACCTAGAGTTGTGTTTTGTGCGGCAGGAAATCCTTTTCGAAGTCCATCGAGAAGAATTGAGTGATAGATGTCCGCACCAATAATGACGTCGATAGTGGAGGTATTAAAAAATGTTAGGATCTGCCAACTCCAATCCTTGTAAATGAGAATAGTTGGCATTTAATTTCTGGGAGCCGATAGTCTCGCCAATTTGGTTAGAACCAAAGCTTTGGCGTCAATTATGCAGTCGGAATTTATAGAAGAGCCGATTTGAAGCTGTACCATATATTTGACGGAACCGGCATCTATTGCACATATGCCCTTAATGGGTATGTTGACCCTTTTCTTATGTAATCCGAGATTTGAAACAACACTAGCGGACACAATCGTAGCCTGAGAGCCCTGATCCAGAAGTGCTTGTGCTGCTACCTTTTTTCCGTTGGACGATCTAAGTATTATGATTGCTGTAGCGAGCAAAATCGTCGAAGGAAGCTTGTCCAATACCTGAAGCGAGCGCAGTTAGAGATTTTGATCAAGAAGAGCGTTCATTATTTGTTGGTATTGACGAATTTTCGTAATAGGTGAGTATGCATTATGGCCGTAGATTGAGAAACTTCTTGTAAATAGTGCAACATCGAGTGATATGGTATCTGGCAATGTTTGCAGCGATTAGAAGAAGGCCAGTTTACAAAAGTATGATTTGGCCGCAGACAGTTAAGACATAGTTTTTCTTTGGTCGCGAATTCCCGCCTCTGAGCCGCGGTTTTTTGGCTAAAGGAAGGACAAAATAATAGCACATGCTTGCCATTACATTGGAAACATTTCCCAAAATTCGTGGTTACATGCGCTTTTACAGCAGGAGTGTTCCTGTTAACCAACTTTGTTAACCAATCAGGTTTCATTTGATCGAATTTCTTTGGTCAATCGGCGTTGAAGAAAAGTACAGAGTGCTTCAAACGTAGGAGGAACATTATCTTAACTGAGTGAATTTTCCCAATCCTTTCTTGTACATGCATCAAGTTTTTGGATGGTTATGAAGACTAACCAGTCGTCCCAGAATTTGACGGGTCGGTTTAATGAATTTAGAGCAGTGACCGCTTCCATAGTACCACCATAAGGTTTTCGGAGCTCATATGGGGATTCAAATCGCATGGATGGCAGTGAAGTCAATAATTGTAGATTCGAGTTTACGAGCAACCGAATTATAGTTTGATTCAGTGATCGCCGTATTCCGTATTATTAGCTCTGCTTGACCATAGAGGCTGATTTTTAAATAATATAGCTTTTGAGTTCCAGGAAGCTCTGGATTTGAATCGATAAGGCTTTTGAATAGGTCATGAAAAGCAGGCCACTCTCTTATATCTCCCCCGAAGCAAGGAATTTGTATTTTCGGCAAAGCAGCCCTAAAATGGTTCGAAGTTATTAACGGAGTTGTACTTCCATTTTGAGCTTTCGGCTTAAAAGTGCTTAGCGTCTCTTTTAGAACAGTGGAATGCTCACAAAATTTAATTTCAATACTCTCAAAAGTATTATCTTTAAAATAAGCTTCATTGCGATCTTCTTTGGTAGCAAGGCTAATAATGCGATCATGTAAGTCTTGGAATTTTTCCCAATACTTTTCGAGAGGATCAAGTCGTGCTTGTAGGAAACTTTCTGTACGTTTCTCTGTACCAGTTCCAGCAGTGTTAGTGAAAAGTATTAATATTTGTACGTAATGATTCCTGTGTCTCCAATAATTTCTCATTTTACTGACAATATATAAATAAGTTGGAACAAACTTACTTGCCAAGGTATCTCCAGTACAGATTCTCAACGAAGGTGACGAAATGTTGTTCCCTTTCAGTCACTGTAGTTGAACGTATGTATACATGTAGCTATGCGTATATGAACGTATGTGCATATATGTACATATAATGATATCACCAACGGCCATTCAAGTATTTGAAGTTAAAGTTTAAACGTATTATCGTAAAGTCACTTTCTCGCGGAATAGATACTCAACTGCAAGTTTCCCGATTAGAAACGAACCTCCCGTTAGTCATTATCACCCGTCGTTCCTGACTTAATTTGCAAATTGTAGCAAATTCCGATTTTAAATGATTTCGAGACTTATTTATTCACGTACACGTTTATTGTCCCGGGTTTCGGCACCAATGTTTACTTCCACGCAGTCGGATGACCAGATCTAAATAATAGGGACTTTTAATAAAAAATGCACGAGCGATAACTTTAAGACGTTTAATACTATTAATAATTAATTTTCTTTTTATGACATTTATTTCGATGTTCTTTTGTTTTGTATTTCAAGACTGACATGACTCTATACAAAATTACAGTAGCTATGAACAATGCACAGTAGTTATCATGATTAACAGTTAAAGCGATAGATTTATGCAGATGAAATATATATAAATAGATAGGTTTATTTAGGCAGTAACAGTCTGCTTGTGTTACGTTTTGTGAAGGTATCTAAGTACGTAGGAATTTCAAATTGAGTTATGTATTCACTGCAATCCTGGGTATATTTAAAAAAATTATGGAAGTCCATGCAATTCTTACAGAGAAACATGGATTTTGTTTCTAAAGGTACCCGCTAAAATATATAAATCACGCGTAAATTGTAGTTGTCATTTCAACCATTTGTCCTTTCGACAAATTTGTACATATTTTCCATTGTATAATTTATTGTAATAAAGAGCAAAAATAGCAATTAGGAATTCTATATTCAAATAATAAAATTAAACTTAATCTTCTTTTTGTTGTGCATAGCAATACTTTTAAATATTTTCAAAACATGCAGTTGACGAGCTGATTTTCAAATTCTGCAGCGCAAATCAGTTCACCTTACACCTTTAACAAGGTTAAATATATAAGAACAATTCAAATACTTACCTATTTGAAAATTGTTGAAAAACAATTTCTTATTCTATTATTTTTTCATTTCACCAACCACAACACAATTCACTCACAAAATAATTGCATGAACTATTGATCCCCTAGTAACGTTGCAATGATAAGCGAAGTCAGAACTGTCGACTGTAGTTAAGTATTCCATTTGTTACGCACTACTTTTTTATAACAACAACAAAAATATTAAAGAAGATGCAATATTTATCTTAATTTCCTAAGGAGAGTCTCACACCATCAAGCAAGTAAGTTCAAAAGAGTCTTCAAAAAAAAAAAAAAAAGAAGAGATAAAGAGAAAAAAAAACTAGCTTTAAATTAAGGAGGAAGAACAAATAAAAGGCTGCTTTGAGGAAATTGGAGTAGTTAATTGAAGGACGTTATATCTCTAACAACTTCCTTCAGATGTAGGCTATAGATTCCGTTTACGGGAGAAGATTGAACCGAGGTGAGATATATAATTCTATATTTGTTTGATTCACAATAAGTTCTGCACTATCGTATTGATTGGACTTCTTTCTTCTTTAAGAGTAGGTACCTACTGGTTGCATATTGTACTGTTCACTGCTCGCCGCACATCATCCTAGTTTACTAATTATCTATAGCTGTGTTCTTTTGTGTACCTTGTTCTTGAACTCCCATACATTAGAGAGAACACATTTGTTCCGTTGATTGAAGCGAACTATTTGTTAGCGCGCTTCATTTAAATCTTGTATGAAAACCTAGGGGCGCTGTTCTCCAATTTTTTAGTTGTAGAAGTTGGTCAAATCAGCTGACAGCTGAAACTATCATAAAAAATTGTGAAACAAATTCTTGACATTTGCAATTTGTGAACTGTCACCATAGAATAAAATAACTAATAGTATTATTTATATAAATCATATTAATAATATATATATAATAATATTTATTCAATTTCTGTCAAGCAAGTTTTTAATGCTGTTATTTCGTGGTTAAATATTGCAGATAGAAAACATTTGGCTCTAGGTGAGTAATATATCAACACGACACAAACAATATCAAATTATTATTTAAATTGTAGGTATTGCAACACGCACGGCTGCCTTTATTAAGTTCAAAAGTTGATGTTGGAACAGTAGGCTCAAATTTTTAGTATGCTCCGATGAGGCCTGCCGAGATTTAATAGATGAAGCCAAAAGTTATTTGTTGCTTTCACAAGAACGTCCTTTAATGCAAGCACACCCTACCAGACTAAGAAAGTCAACACGACGAGAAGAAATTTTTGCTGATGGTGGATGGTGTTCAGTTGATGCAATTGCTTCCGTAGATATACGTATTCGATCGGCAGACCAATGACTGGAAAATCGTTGCACCAATGAGTGAACCTCGATGTGGTGTAACTGTAGGCGTTGCTGTTTTAAATGATTTGATATATGCGGTTGGTAGTCCTGATGGTCAAAGTTATTTGAACAGCATTGAAAGATGTGAACCACAAATAAATCAATGGTCTTGCGATGTAGTTGGAGTTGCTGTTTTAGATTATTATATGCTGTAGGTAGTCAAGATGGTGTTTAATGTTTGAATCGAGCTGAACGTTAGGATCCAAAAGAAAATTCCAGGATAGGAAAAAACCAAAAAATTGCTAAAAATGCGATAAAAGAACGAGATAAACTAACACTTAGAAATAACAAAATTAACACACAGAGAAAAAATATTGTAAAACTTACAAAATGAAACTGTAAATTCTAAAAATCGCTTAATTTCTAGTAAAATTTCGTGATCTACAACCAAAACTATTAAATATATTGAAACATTTTTAAATGTCAGTGCTTAATCGTAAAATCGAACGCTTGTTTAAATAGTAATGTTTACAATAAAATTGTAAAATATAAGCTGTAGAAAATACCTATATTCATATATTTTACAATTTCATTTTTTTTTCAATGAAACCGTATGTGATTCTACAGCAAGTTTTTGCTTTTAAGATGAAAGCGGTGAATTCTGCAGTCTGTTGCAAATTCTGGTGCATAGTAGGAAGAAGTTTTTTGGTAATTTAGCTTTGGCTTTTCCATTGTGTGTGAAGCAGTCAAAGTGAAAGCACGGTGCTAGTTTAAAAGAGTTTTTAGTGTATTTTTTATAAATACAGTTTTTATAAGTGCAGTTTAATTCAGGTAAGCTGTTAGTGTACGTGCATAAATATAAATATAAACTTAATATATATAGATCTTAGTTTTAAAAACTTTATCGCCACTTTCTCACATTTTTTTTTTGTATTTTGTAGTGATTTTCATGATACCTACTGACTTTGTATTTACTTTCAAAATGTGATTCAAAATGCTGCTTCTGATTAAAATTATGGTGAATTCTAGAAAAAAATTATTGATAACTAGGTAATTTAAACTCATGTCTGTATACGATGTGACTAGCGGTGAAATTATAAATGAAATTTCTTAGTTGTTAGAATACGGATTACTAACTAGCGGGTAATTAGTTATCTTAGAGTATGGGTGATGCACAAGGAACAGCCGATAATTACAGTCCAGATAATGGACATGAATCTGCGATGTTTGTACCAAGAGTTTACTTATACTTTGTCATCTCTGACTGGTGTTCAAGGTCTGCATTTTTTCGTCTACTTGGATGATATAGTCGTTTACAGTTATAACTCACAAGACCATCATTTAAATCTCATACAAGAACTACAACTACTAAGGGACCACCGACTTAAATTATAGCCGGATAAATTTCATTTCTTACAAAAAGAAATAGCTTATCTGGGACACATGGTAGGTGAAAATGGAGTCATGCCAAACCCGAATAAGATAAAGCTCGTCAAAACATATCCAACTCCTAAGAAAACCGAATATATCAAGGCATCCCTCTCACAACCCTACTGAAAAAGAGACGCTCCATTAAAATGGAATTCATTCTGCGATGAATCCTTTAAAGAATGCCTCAAGGAAAACAGATTACGGCACTCATCCTCGCCTATCCGGAGTTCGACAGAGAATTTAACGTCGCCACGGACGCAAGTGATCAAGTTATAGGTGCTACTTTATCCCAGGGTGAGATCGGAAAAGATCGACTAATTTCTAAACTAGGTACTCTATCATAGAGAAAGAGCTCTTAGCCATAGCCATAGTTCATGTGGTGGTACAATTTCGACCCTACCTCTACGTTAGGTAATTCAACATCATTACAGATCATAAACCCTTGGTCTGGCAAATGATCTTGAAGGATTCCTCCACTCGACTCATGCGTTGGAGTATAAAATTGGAGGAATACAATTATAAGATTATACATAAACTTGGATCACTCAATGCAAATTCCGACGCTTTAAGTCGTTTAATACCATGCGACTCCAAACTAGAGGTGCAAAAACAGATAAATATAGTAACCCTGTATCAGGTAAAACTACAGCAATCAAATAGATTCAGAAAATATTTACAACAAATTTATGTCCTCCCCTCATTAACCTCATCCACGCAAAAACGGAAAGTTTAATAGACCAAAATGGCATTACCCATAAGTATTTCCTATTACCAAGTACGGAAAACGGAATTGAAAGGAAATATTTCCAGACTTGAATACCTCAACTCCACAACTAAAAGTTCGGGAGAAAACAAGCAAATGTTCATAATGTCAAAAATCACGTATCCAATGCGCACAAAAGAGGATTACAAGCGGATAATAGAAACGTTGTGCAATTTCAAAAACAAATGTATAGAGCACAGTCACAATACAATCAATATATATGTATATGCCAAAAACTGAAAATTCAACCCATTTCTAATTGACGGTCCTTATCTCACTTATCTTTGGAATGATCAAAGTCACACTGTTTCTCTCGGAAATAATTAACGTAACCGACAAAAAGACCCAGAAGGATATAATTGAATTGTGCCACAACACGCCATTAAGTGGGCACCAGGGTATCACACGAACCCTAAAGAAAATTGAAGCTATGTATAACTGGCCAAGGTTAACTCAAGATGTGGAGCAATATATCAACATGCAGGTCCTATCAAACCAATAAGCTTAGTAAAAGTCAAAAAATACCAATGAAAATCACGACAACCAGTTCGAGACCTTTCGAGAGGGTTTCACTAGACATTGTTGGCGCTTTGCCAGTGAGTTGCGAAGATAATAGGTATCTTCTCACCTTCCAAGATGACCTCACTAAGTATTCGGAAGCTATTCCTTTACAAACTGCCGAATCTAGAACCGTAGCTGAAGTTTTTGTAACCAATATAGTTTGTAGGCACAGTATCCCAGATGGACTAGGCTCGAACAGTTTGAGCGAGATATTTTCACAAATGGGCAAGCTACTACACATCAAGAAATTAGAGACGACGCCGTACCATCCTCAAACGAATGGCGCTTTAGAAAGGAGTCATCGCACACTGGCCGACAAAGCCGGACTGACAGTATACGGACGATCGGACGCTTGCCCGATGTGCCGATGATCTTTGTGGCGGAGGTCTCCACGTTAATGCGACCACACGTATTTACCACGTACGTGTGGTCGTATTTACCATGTACTCTGGACGAATGTTGCGGCTACGGTGGGAGGAGAGCTATGAAATTGAATTGAAATTGAAAAAGTACTTTATTGCATAACCTGAAAGTATAGGCTAATTGACTCACGGCAACGAGGCTATCTGGGCAAAGGAGAGTTATGAGTTAAAAATACTCAGAAATGTCCCACAACTTATAAACATTGATAGGACGCGGAGCCAAGTGGGTGTTGCCAAGATAGCATTATTATATATTGAAAATTTGGCATTCTCGTGGCTTCAAATGCATTCAATTTTTTGTAAAGCATTTTAAATTATTTTTTGCATCATTTTTAATTCGAAAAACGCGCAGAAAATGTGTTTATTATCTGAAGAGTTCAACAAAGCTTTCAAAGGCTTTCTATAGCTATATGTGTATTTTTAAAACAAATTCGAAATTGAAGAACAAATATAAAAAAATAGCTTTTTTTTCTAATCTTTAAAACAGTAATTTTATTTGATGTAAATCAATTTTGAAGTAGAGTATACTTATATACATGGTTATGATATATTACAGTCAGCTTTTACTTATTACAAATTTCCAGTGTTAGAAAGTACCCAATTATAAAGGCACTTTCACATTAAAACCCAGAACGGAAAAAATGTTAACCGAAAAACTCTATTTATTCCACTTTAAAACAAGATTTTTTCTCCAATGATTAATAAAATCATGGAAAATAGGGTAAACTAATAAAGTACTTGACCACACTATTCAATAAGCTCATCACCTGTTCCCATTTTCCCGATTGCTGGAAAACAGGTCTAATTATACCTATTCCAAAAAAAAACAACCCCGAGTTCATTGGCTGACTGGAGGCCAATTACCATATTGCCAGCGATCTCCAAGGCCTTCGAGCTTATTATCGTTGAACAAATTAGTCAGCACCTTGAAATTCAGAACCTGTTGAGCGTATCACAATCCGGCTTTCGATGCAAACACTCCACCACAACAGCACTATCCAAGATGGTTTCTGACATCCGCGAACTGTGTGATGATGGCTCTAATGTGGCCCATGTTCTTTTAGATCTGAGCAGGGCATTTGAATCCGTACCATACACTTCACTAGTCAATAAGCTGGTTATTTAATTTTTCAACTCCAGCGAGCTCACTAATATCCAGCTACCTATCCAATCGACAGCAAATTGTCGAATCAAATGGAAAAAGATCTTCCCCAGTGGAAGTTCGCTCTGGTGTCCCACAAGGGGCTGTCATGGCCCCTATACTATTTTCCATGTACATGAATGATATATCGACAGTTCTCACCGACTCCACACTACTATCGGATCTACGCTTTCATCTATATGCTGATGACCTGCAAATATATAGTGTGTCATCGGTTGTAAATATCCCCATTCTCATAGCTAATCTCAATGTTATCATAGAGGACATCTCACTATGGTGCTGGCAAAATAAGCTTAGCATCAACCCAGGAAAAACACAGACAATAATTTATTCATCATGCTCCAGGACTCTTGCTCCTGCCAGCATGATCCCTCCGCTGATTCTACAAGGTCAGGTTGTTCCTTTCTCAACCAATCATGTCAAAAACTTGGGTCTCATGATGGATCCACACCTCAGCTGGGGTCCACAGGTTAAACAGATCTGTGCACGTATCTATGGTGGACTCCGCTCCTTATACGCAGTGTCTCACAAACTCCCACCTAACATCCGTCTGATGTTGGTCAAAACCCTGATTGTTCCGCACTTCTTCTATGCTGACATAGTAACCTTTCCATACTCAAGTGGCATGATGGACAAAATCATGCGTGCTCTAAATGCCTGCGTCAGATTCGTTTATGGACTTAGGCGATATGATCATATCTCTCCGTTCATGCATCTATTCTTCCCATGCCCTCTGCCTGAACTTTACTTAATAAGAGTGGTTACCTTCATCATGCGATCAAAACTGAAACTTCTTCCAAGATACGTAAATGCCAAGTTCAACTGGAGTAGGATAAGTGCTGCACGAATCACACAATCACGCACCCGCACCCACTTTGGATCCCGTAGCATCTATGGCCAGGGGACCACTATGTGGAATAGCCTGCCCACACTAGTACGAGGTGCGATAGCGCTAAAAAGCTTCAAAACCTGGCACTAGAATATTTCTCCACACTAACTGACTAACAATCTTCAGCCGCTACTAAACCAACTAGTCACATATTCCCACAACTCAACCCGTCACAATCCCATTTTCAACCATACGGACTCTTGCTAGAGTCATCCACATCTACAACTCATAATATCAAGAGATCCGAATTCCGAATAAATGACAGATAGATAGAGGTGTGGCCAGGTTCCGGAAACTATTCTCACTGGGATACTCGGCCTTAGTTATCTACAATAATTAGATGTACACACTGCCTATTTTATAACAGTGTTAGTTTTAAGCTATAAGACTAAGGGATAGTCATTTTTTGTTGTTTTTGTTATTTTATCTATTTTATCTTGTGACACCAAATCAGTAGATTCATTGCAATACTGTTAAACAGCTATAGCTTTATTTCAATACTAATGTTAACCTAGTCTATAACATTACTAGTGATAAGCTGGTCAAAATGCTTTATTGTGTAAAGTAACCAATCTTTATACAAAATCATAAATTTCCTGGCAATATTGTTAAACAGTCATATTCAATATTTGATATGTACACGGTCCTCTACCTCATAATTTTAATATTTATTTATAAGGATCAGCAGTATTAACCATAAGGTGTAGGCCTTTGTTATTAATAATCACTACTAGAGACCTTGAATATCGGAGTATCTTTGCTCTAAAATATTTTTCCTAATATTTTTCCAAATACTTAGCTTATAATTATCTAACAGGAAATTGGTTACTTAAACTTAAATCTGAGATACAAAAATTCAAACTTGAGTTTGAGTCACCATACCGCATATATTATATAGGCATAAGCAATTTAACATTACACACTTGTACACAATCTAAATACAACAATCTTATTAATCTATGTTATACTACTTAGAATCTAAACTACTCTGTAAATATGTCTTATTACCTAGTCGCTATACCCAACGCTAGTCTGCGTGGCGCATATGCCGGGGTTTGTAATAAATAAATTTTGAATTGAATTGAATTGAAAGTAATTTTATTTCAGATTTTTAAGAAAAACACAACTTTTATATTTTATGAGCCGAATTTTTCGGGCGAAAAAGTTTTTCGGCCGAAAAAGTTTTTCGGCCGATAAAACAAAAAAGTTGAATTTTTCTTAATAATTTGAAATGAATATGTATTTTCATTATTAAAATTATTAGTTTACCCTGTTTCCCTTGATTTTATTAATCATTGGAGAAAAGTCTTGTTTTAAAGTGGAATGATTTGAGTTTTTCCGTTTACAATATTCGGTTCTTGTTTTTGATGTGAAAGTGCCTTTAGAAACAGTCTGAATTTATCCACATTTGGTGAAGCAGTGTCATTGGCTTTGTTACTATATTGGGCCATATAAGTAAGTGAAGGGGCGATTGAATTTCTAAGCAGTTACAAAACTGTTCCAAAAATAAAGAGGAGGGGAAGGGGTTAAGAGTTCACTTCTTTCCTTAGTTCCTTCACGCAGACCCATAAAAACTCGTTTTGGCGCTTAAGTCAACGTATAAATTTGTGTCCCTGATAAAATTCTCAATATAACCTTATTTAAATTTAACTATTCTGACGTGGTCTATCAACTGACTGAAAAAAGTTGAGCAACAATTAATCATGAGAAGAATACTACATATTATTTATTGCACATAAAATTATTAGTTGATATTAATTTTCTGCGAGTAAAGTACATTTAAAAAGGGGAATCAGTTTGATAGAAATATTTGCAAGATTTTATAGATGGGCTTTTTGAGCTTTTTTCGCCACGAATTAATTTATAATATTCTCAAAATGACAAGCATTCCTGTCATTCCTTTTTCGGTTTACAAAACAGCCACATTTGACAATCTTTCTTGACCCATTGTAAATCACAGGTAATTTTTTATTAACTTCAATTTGCTGAAACTTCGTTCACATGAAGCTATTATCTCTGGCAATGTTACAAAAACTCCACACGCGATTTTGACATTTAGATAAGATTCTTGGAGGCTATAGTCGTGAATTTATTGAAGCAAAACCAAAAGCAGCTTTTTTCAGACTATCAGCGTACATATTGCTAAGTAGATTGTTTTGTGGCAATATTGGAATCACTCAAAATTTTGTGATTCAAAATGTTCGAGTCGCTTTTCTTTTCTTGTTTCTTTAACGTTTGCTGGTATATCCATATCTTCAGCAAATTTTGTAGTACTGGCAAAAATTTCTTCCATGTCAGGATCACGAACCATCGCCTTGTCAAGCGGTTAAATTCAAATCGAAAACAAAAAATTTATTTAACAGTTAAAAATCAAAAATAATTTATATTGTATGTGTCAAAGGCAAACAAACGTTGTTAATATTATTTTTTTCGCCCGCAATAATTGTTGTTTTCAACGGGCAGCGCCACTCCACTTCAACGTCTGCCTCACTTGCCATACTCTTGTTACAGATGTGTAAGTAAAATTGTTGGCCTCTCGGATACTGTTTCCACAGAGAAGCCATGTTTTATTTTTAATTTTAAGTGTGAGAGGGGCAACCGCTCTTACACATATTCTGTGCATACATATATCCTGTATAATTTTCTTCTTTCGTTTTTCGTATTTAATTTGGGTTTTTGCTTTTTTTTTGTTTCTTTTTTGAAGACCCTTGGGGCTGGTTTATTATTATTAGCCTGGGCCGATTTGAAGACCAGTCCGGCCCTGCTGGCTGAATACTTGCGCCATTACGTAAATCGAGATCCACCAACATATATCCTGTATGCAATGCATGTGTGCAATAACAATATCCATCCGCTGTATGAATTATTTTATGGTTATCCGCCAAAGATTCCTTCGTTAATGAAAAGAAACCAGTGATAGTTATAATTATGACAATTATAGTAACGAGTTTTGAGCCCGAAGGCAACACACACTTAGAGAAAAAAATTCCTCTAATAATGACAAACAACTATAAAAATAATGATAATTGTGCTTGATTTCGTGCCTACATTTGTAATCGATTATAGAACCAAAGAGTATATTTTTATTAAAATGAAACAGAAAAGCAGCATAATTCCAATGATGAAAAATGTTGCCATTATAATACTTTCTTAAATTCTATGAATTCATAACTTCCAACCAAAGAAAGTTAAATACTAAGCTTAATGAAAGCGTATCTTCGTTAAAATTAAAGATGTGATTGAAATAATGAAAATTCTTACTTTAAGAGAAGTCAAATAATATTTAATTCCATGAAATATTACTTTGATTTAATAATGTTATTTTGTTAGGTTATTGAAAAATGTAAACTCTCCTAAAGTAAAGTAACTTTTGGTTTACGTAAATTATATGTTTAAAATAATGAAAATATTTCTTTAATGGAAGTAAAATTCAAAACAAAAATATTACGTTTTTTTCAATAAATATACAGCGGCACATTGTGTTTCCCACTTTATTGCTGACTGAAGAGGACGAAAAGTTGCGTCTGGGCAGATAAACATTATTTTTTCTTAGAAATTTGCTGAACTTTTTGAATTTCTTGCATTATATACTATACCGACATTAATTTTGGATTTTAAAAGATCTTCAAAATCTTAATTTTGGAATCAATACCTTTAGAATAAAAATATGCGATGCTCGCTTTATACATTCTGTCAAATAATCTTTCAAATCGGCCGGGTTAATTTTTTTTTTATTTATTTTTTCTTTTTCGTAAGTTGGTAGCATTGGATTGTATTATGACGCTGAGTTTGAGCGCTACCTGTCATTTAGTTTGTTGACAAGAGTCGAAAACGTAAGTAGTTTCAATAGTATCTGGAGATTTATACTATGGAAAAAAATATCGATCAACGAGTTTGTTTGAAATTTTGTGTTGCGAACGAAATTCCTTGTTCTGAAGTGTCGAAAATTTTGGAAAAGCCTTTGCCGAGTGTGTTATATCCAGAAGATGTGCATTTGAATGGCACAAAGCGTTCAAAGAGGGTCGTGAAACCGTTAACGATTTGCCTCGTTGTGGACGGTCTTCAGCCTCAAATACTGAGGGAAACGTCCATAAAGTGAAGAAACTAGTGCTTGATAATCATCGTTCTCTCAGAGAATTAGTTCTTGAGATCAACATCTCTCATGAATCGGTTCGGACTATTGTAGTTGACGTTTTGGGAGTCGCATCCCGGCTCGTTCCGAAAGACTTCAATTTTCTTCAAATGGAGCATCGTAATCGAGTGACATCGTTAAGACATTCTAGAGTGAATTTGGACCTCACATTCATCGAATGCGTCATTACGGGTGATGAGACTTGCGTCTATGAATATAATATGCAAACGAGACAGCAATCATCGGAATCGCGCTTGCCGAACGAGCCGAAACCCTAAAAGCCGGGGCAAAGACGGTCAACATTAAGGTTTTTCTCAATATTTTTTTCGCTATTCGAGAAATCGTTTACACGGAATTTCTTCTGGAGGATCAAACAGTGAATAAACAATATTACTTGGGTGTTGTGAGGGGTTTGAGAGAGAGCATTAAAAAACATATCGGATCTTTAAAAAAAAATTCATGGATGTTGCACAATGACAACGCACCGTCTCACAAAGCCATCATTGTGACCGAAATATTGAACAAAAACGCCACGAAAATCATCGAACAACTAGATTTGACTCCGTGTGACTTTTTCCTGTTCCCAAATCTTAAATTGCCGCTTCGAGGAACCCGTTTTTAACTCGATTGAAGCCTTAAAGACGAGTTAGCTGAAGGAACTCAAGGCAATCCTGGAAATAGACTTCAAAAATTTTATGGATGATTGGATTGTTCGTTGGTAGAAGCGCGTCGCTTCAAATGGAGCCTATTTTGAAGGAGACTCAACAAATTTGGATGAATAAAACATATTTTGTGTTTTATTTAAACAGTCCCGAAACTTATTTGGCAGAATGTATATCTATCTATATATACAGGGTGTCCCGTAAGTCGACGTCAAGCCGGAATCGGGTGATAGACCAAATCATAGCAGTTACCAGAAAAATATAAAAAAAATCTAAGTCAGGCACTTTTCAAATTATGGACATTTCTTTTGTTTTCGAGAAAATGTACACCCTGTGATGGTTTTTGAGCTCCTGTTGCTACAAATCTTTACTTTTTTTAAATTTTATTTTTCTTATGTAATCCGAATAGTGCTTATGTCACCTGTGCTGTAATTTCTAAGCCAACTGTACCAGCTTGGAAAAAAATTTCATATTTTGCCGAACCAAGAATAGACAATTAATATTTTATTCCACTTTAACTGACTGTAATGAAGAAAAAATGTACTACGCCAGTTTGGCAAGTAACTTTAAAAGTTGACGCATTTAATAAGGATTCTAAAACGCTATAACACTTGCTACAATATTTCTTAGATTACGGAAAAAAAATTTTTCTTCAAGAAACCCAGTTTCCAAAAATTTCTTTTCACCTACTAAAAATGATTCTAGTGTACCCAAAGCTTGCCGTAAGGCCGTAAGATTCTAGTTTGAGTGAGGCGGAGGGTCACTATATAAAGTGTGAGTGAGACAGGTAGTGACGCTTTCAAGTTAGAGATCCTAACTTTTTGTTGAGCTTAGGACAAATTTTCCTTAAGTTTAAAATTAAACACCAATTATTTGGATGCAAAAATTTATTATTTACAAACTGCCTTCCTTCAGCTGCAATACAAGTTCGACATCTTCTTAAAAAGGATCGGGTTATCAGACGGGACAATCTTCCATTGCTGGAGCTCATGTTTTTGTAAAATTCTGTAAGCTATACTTTTAGGCACTCTTTTGCTTTCCTGGATTGCCCGTACCGAAATACTTGGGTCTACTTCAACTGCTTGTAGTACTACGTCCTCATAAGGTAAGGAACTCTTCCGTCACCATGTACTTGGTTTGGAAGTCGGATCTCTGTAGAGAGTAGACGATGCACATTCGTAAAAACTCAATGATTTGACGAGCTAGCGTCACCATCTTGCTCACTCACATTTCATGCAATGACTCTCCGTCTCACTCAAACTAGAATCTTAAAGTTACGGTCTTACGGCAAGCTTTGGGTACACTAGAATCATTTTTAGTAGGTGATGAAATGAAATTTTTCGAAACTGGGTTTTTTGAAGAAAACATTTTTTTGTTCCATAATCTAAGAAATATTGTAGCAAGTGATATACTATTTTAGAATCCTTATTAAATGTGTCAACTTTTAAAGTTACTTGCCAAACTGGCGTAGTACATTTTTCTTCATTACAGTCAGTTAAAGTTGGGTGAAATATTAATTTTCTATTCTTGGCTCGCCAAAATGTGACATTTTCTTCCAAGCTGGAACAGTTGGCTTAGAATTTAAAGCAAAAGGTTACATAAGCAGTATTCGGGATAACAGAAGAAAAATAAAATTGA
The DNA here is from genome assembly GCA_963930735.1 of Dioctria linearis. Classification (NCBI taxonomy): domain Eukaryota; kingdom Metazoa; phylum Arthropoda; class Insecta; order Diptera; family Asilidae; genus Dioctria; species Dioctria linearis. The sequence continues at coordinate 89,726,597 of OZ005744.1, forward strand.
AAAAGTGAATATTTGTAGCAACTGGAGCTAAAAAACCATCACAGGGTGTACATTTTCTCGAAAACAAAAGAAGTCTATAATTTGAAAAATACATGACCTAGATTTTTTTTATATTTTTCTGGTAACTGTTATGATTTGGTCTATCACCCGAATCCCGCTTGACGTCGACTTACGGGACTCCCTGTATATATTTCTGAAGAGGGGTAGCCCACTTATTATAAAGTATATAGATATGCCAGTTTGTTGATGGCTCACCTCGCGATGTACATAGTTGTACCATTTTGAACATATTGGCTTATAGTTATACAGCTATTACAATTTCTGAGTTTTGTCACTTTTTATTTGCAGGTAAATATTTCCACAATGCTTAATAAAAATTGTACTTCTGCAGTCATCTGGTATTTTAAAAAATAAAATGAACGAGCCTGACTTATACACATTGAAACAACCTTGATAGCAGCAATTACGTATTGACAACATTTCGTATCATGGCTCCACCAAACAATTATAATTAAAAAAAAAATACTAATCTGAGTACTTCTTAGTACCAATACCAAGAAAAGTCAATTTTGAAGACTAAGAACTTAATTAACTTATTTAAAGACATTTTTAACTGTGGGTATACATATATTATATGCTTGATGGCAATCTACCACCTGTTCTGTTGTTCTCAATTGAACTGTTCTCGCTAATTCTATTCAATATTCTCCTATCTGTAACCTAGTTCTCATCATATCCCTTCATAATACCTTAAATCGCCGATTTTAGTCTGCCATAATTGCTCACCTTATCAATATCCTTTCCTTCTTAATCAAATTCAAGGCTACTTATCCTGTTCTAAGGAACCTCATTTCTTGTCGGCCTGCAATGAATTTATTCTTAGTAAAGCGTCGCTAATCGGGATTTGCTTGGCGACTACTATTACACAAATTACTCAAAAACATTCAAACCCCAGTTCAAATCATGAATAAATGAAAGAATCAAAACTCGTCATTTTTCATTCTATTTCTTGGATAAATTTCTTGAAAATAAGTAAAATTACTCCTTCGCGTCGCCGCCGTCTAGTAAGGTTTCAGTATAACAAGTTACTCCCAGCTTCATTATGTTTTTAAACCTAATAAGTGTCTTGGACGACACCTACAGAGAAGAGCCGACATTACTGATTACTCCGAACTGGCATATCTATATACTTTATAATAAATTGCTAGGCCTGGGAGAGCAATAAATCTGTGGTTTTTTCAAAGAACTCGTTATCTGCAAAAAGCTAGTTTTGAGAAAGCGAGGGAAAAGTCGAAAAAAGTGAGAAAAAGTTTTGGGAAATCACCAATTTGCGTAATTTTTTTTTTCTTTTTCTCACAGGACGTTTTGAAATAAATTTTATTAACAGTACTGATACTATTTTTCAACAAATGTTAAATATAGCGAAAAAGTTGCACATACAATGTTTTTAGCTCTCAATTATAACACTTTTTTCGATATACTGTGTGCGAATTAACGACTCAATCGAAGATGAATATTTATTTGAAATCAGTAAACGCTACAGAAGTTCACTTATGCGGTTTATTGAAAAACAAGTAAAATTGCGAAAGCCATGAAATTTTATCAGGCCATGACTAGGAATGAAAATGAATGTTGTTAATACTGGTATTGATAAACGCCATCTTTTATTATTGTTGTTAATACATACACAAACAAAAATTGAAGAAAAATCAAACAAAACAATGACAATTAAAAAAACGTCGGAATTTCATTTTAAAATAATAACTTATCTGCACTTGCATTGCTATTTGATCAATTTTTTTAACTTCTCGGTAGCATGTCTAATTGTGCTGTTTCTTGAAAAAATAATTTAAGATTTTTGGGCACTTAAGTGGTTATTCTTTTGTTAATAATAGTGTAATTGCTATACCAGAGTACGCAGGATTATAAAATATGAAATTTTATGTCGAATAATATATTTAGTTTAAAATTGTAAATTTTGCAGATAAAGAGTTATTTGAAAAAACCACAGAAATATTGAATGACAGCGCCGTTATTACAGTGAAGGGGGCGAGTCAAAAGAAAGCACTCCCCAACTGTTTTAAAAGGCCTATCGGATGTATCTAATTATGCTCCTATTTCCCGCTGGGTAACTTACACCTATTTCAAAATGAATTTAATTTGGTTGCTTTGACGCAATGTAAAATTAATTTTTTTAATTATAAAAATGCATTATTTAATGGACATTTTTTCTTTTGAATTTTTGATTGTATCTAAAAATAACTACATGAAAGTGATTTCTTGTCTAACAGACTGAAATTTATTGAAAATAATTTCAATAAATTTACAAAATGCATTTTAAGTGCAAAAAAATTATTGAACTTTCCGACCCAGCGATGAGAGAGGTGTCATCGGTATGGTTATCTCTGATCGCCTACCATAGAAGTTCAATGTTGGAGGGCACACCAATTGCCCATATAAATACTTTTTATAAAAAGTATGTTTGAATTATTTTCAATAAATTTCAGTTAGCCGAGAAATCACTTTCATGTAAATTCTACTTGGTTTATCCATATGCCACCAGGCAAAAAAGGGGGAACAATCACCCAATTTCAAAACGCAATGAGCTATCTTGCCACCATATAATTCACACACACCTTCTATAATAAGTATTTAGTTATATGGGCAATTGGTGTGACCTCCAATATTGAACTTCTATGGTAGGCGATCAGAGATAACCATTCCGATGAGACCTCTCTGATCGCTGGGTCGAAAAGTTCAATAAATTTTTTGCACTTAAAATGCATTTTGTAAGTTTATTAAAATTATTTTCAATAAATTTTAGTCTGTTAGACGAGAAATCCTTTTCATGTAAATTCTACTTGGCTAATCCATATGCCGCCAGGCAAAAAAGGGGAAACAATCACCCAATTTCAAAGCGCAATGAGTTATCTTGCCACCATATAATTCACACATACTTTTTATAAAAAGTATTTATATGGGCAGTTGGTGTGACCTCCAACATTGAACTTCTATCGTAGGCGATCAGAGATAACCATACCGATGAGACCTCTCTGATCGCTGGGTCGAAAAGATCAATAATTTGTTTGCACTTAAAATGCATTTTATAAATTTATTGAAATTATTTTCAATAAATTTCAGTCTGTTAGACAAGAAATCACTTTCATGTAAATTCTACTTGGTTAATCCATGTGCCGACAGGCAACAAAGGGGGAACAATCACCCAATTTCAAAGCGCAAAGTTATCTTGCCACCATATAATTCACACATACTTTTTGTAAAAAATATTTATATGGGCAATTGTGTCACCTCCAACATTGAACTTCTATGGTAGGCGATCAGAGATAACCATACCGATGAGACCTCTCTGATCGCTGGGTAGAAAAGTAAAAATAACTACTGTCGGCCACCAAGGGTGAATAAAAATTTTGCCGAAGCAATTTTTGTAAGCTTCTTAACAAAAAATAGGTGAAAAAGCTATAATTGATCTAAGACCAATTTTTACGATACCCTAGATGAATGACCGTACACGGTAAAAAATGTACATAAACTTTATGTAAAATTTTTACTATAATCACGTAATATTTTACATAACCGCTATGTATGTATGTACGTACATTAAAGTTGTGTAATTTTCTCCAAAATTTAAGTAAATTTCAGAATTCCAGTAAAATAATATGAAATTACATAAGATTAATATTTTTTCAATTACGAATTTGTAATTTTTCCAATTAAATGTCTATTGAATTTTACATATTTATTTGTTAAATCCAGATTTTTAATGAATTTTACACTACAGTTATGTAATATTCAATTTCCATTACGGACTATTTCATTTATGTAATTTTACATTCCCCTCTGTAAAATTGTAAACCACAATGTATTTTTCCCGTATTTTTGGGGAAATTTTCAACTGCTCTGCATTTGGTATTCAAGAATATATACATACAGACCCAGACTACGCAGTATTATTCTAGTGTGTTTTGTCTCAAACGAGCTGAACTAATTTCTCTGCGAAATTTTAGATCATGATGTACCTGATGTCGATAGACCAGAATTTCTGCATTTTTACATCTTTACCATTATTCAGCGGCCTAATATCGATAAATTTTAATTATTTAGATATGGTTTCCATATTATCAGTATTTGATATTTATATTATGAGTTTACTTGAGAATAAATAAATGTCCTATTTTGCTTTTTCAGAAAATTTAAAAAAATATTTAATCCACCTCATAAAGAAGTAGGAGCACAAAGAATGAAAAAAATGTACATCAAAAACAATAATTTTATGGCAGTTACCTACTCGTTTTTGTGATTTTGCGTATCTTATGGAACAAGATATTGGCATGTGTATGTACATGAGAAACTTTTACATATCAATTATTTAAAATTACAAACATGAAACGGCTTTTACATATTTCATGGAACAGCATTACATATGTAAATGAGAAAACTTTTACATATCAAATAATTACAATTACTTTCTTTTACATAAATTTGTTGTATTGTGATTCCGGACTTTATGGAATAATACATACTGTTCGTTTACATAAAAATTGAAAATTCTTCGCCGTATTTAATATTACATAACAAATAATTTTGCTTTACACAATAATAATGAACCGTACATTATGTAATAGAATATTCCGCAATTAACGATAGCAATAAAATGCCAACCATTATAATAGGATTTTCAACAATTTTTTGCACTATTTTATCTCACTTGCAGTAATATAATATATATATTCTTATTTGAATGTTATGCTCCATGTATGCAATATCTTATATTGAAATATCCCAATGGCCTTATAGTGAATGCCGTGCTGAATAATACCACAACTGCGTTTGTGGATGCAAGTAAGGCTCATGGTTTGGCACGTACATAGAACCATGAAGCAGTGTACATATTATCCATATTACTTTTTTTACGACGCACTTGATGCCTACATCTTGTAATATTAATAAATGTTAGTAAAAGTATTTCAACGACGCAAGCTTAGATCATCAATTAGATTACCTCTTTATAAGGCATACCACGCAATCAGCTACCGCACAAATTTTGCGATTCGTTTCTCATTCATGTTGTTTTTAGAGCAACGGGTCAACGTTCAACGAAATGGAGAAGCGGATGAGAAACTTTAGTAGTAATGCGTCCTCCCATATACCTCATACGCGTGATAATAAATAAAACGCCTGGTATTCAAAGCTACATTTTCTTATCTTATTTTTTTTTTATAAATATTACAAACATACATAGAAATAAATACGTAATAGTTAATTAAGATTGGAGGCAAATTGACAAATACCATAGCTGTCCCGTTTTCCGTCAGGACCACATTGTTCTGTTGCACCAATTAGTTTAAGCTCCCAATTATCTTCATCACCAACGTCATCGAATGCCGCTGTTCTTGCCTTACTCGTATATTCATTGTAATCGTTCAGATTTAAACTGTCAAAAATTGTAGAAAGAAATTGATCACGGTTCAAGTCTTTGTTTGGAAAATCATATGTTTCATCACTTTTGCCCATGTTATCATTAGTTTTGCCATCACCAATTAGTAGCACTCCGTTACTGTGTATTTTTTTAAGATCAACTGGATTTTCTCTTACAGATTTAAAAGCCCGACCACCCAAATGGTTAAAAATTTCCACAAATTTACCTGGCGACTGCTGAAGAACGGCAGGATGCTGTACAATTGTTGGCTCAGCTTCCAGGTGATATGGCTTCATGAGATGCAAATGCTGGGGAAATGGTGGAGGAAGTACATCAACCTGAGGATCTGCATGTATTCTCGGAAAGTCATTTTCACTGGAAATATCTACTCGATACGGTGTTCTTCCTTCAATATACTCCGAATAATGTGGTGGAGATGGGTTTGCTGGGTGCGGGGGGTGAAGATTTGTTCGACTGAAGTAGCCCAAATTGGCTTGATCATTTTTAATGTGTCGATTAAATTTCGAAGCTAAATTGTGTTTTTTCATAACCTTCTTCAAACTTGACCTCTTCGTCGCCGATCGTGTAAGTAAGTCAAGCAGATTTACGCCAGCAACCGGGTTAGGAGGTATCACAACGATCATGAAATTATCTAAATCAGCTCGAATATTATATTGACCATCCTGCCGTTGATCATAAGTCACTTGTCTCCTTTTAGATTCAGGTTCAGGTTCAAGGGTTGTGGTGAAGGGTTGTTGTGAGGAGGAAATTTGAATAGATGGTACACTTGCTGTGGTTGATATGATTGGTATACTCGTTACGGCTTCCAAAACTTCTTTATCACCATTTGTTTTATTTTGTTCAGCTGCTACGGAACTCAATACGAAAAGAGATATAAAAGTGACTAGAGATACCTTCGTCATTTTCCCTAGATAGGTATACTGTCCGCGGCAAAGTTTAAGTGGACACTGATCAGTGATCTGATCTGGCGGTTTGCTGATCAATTGGAAAGTTTCTGCTTTCTGTGAAGAAGAACATGTTGAGAGTGGGAAATGCAATCACACCCAACGCAACGGTTGTTTTGGATCTGAGAATCGATGCGATCATGAAGCTTAGCAAACATACAACCAGCCGGGCAGGTTCAATGAATATTTTATTCTTTATGCTTTCCGGCGTGCGTTTCCCGGCTGGTTAATATGATAAATAAAACAGTTTTAGTGTACATATGTACATAAATGTGCTACAGAGCTTGTGGAACAGTTACATATATAAGAGAAGATTTACTAAGATGGTAAATTACATATCTACATATTTTACAAAGATGCCTGAACGTTATTGAGCAGTAACGTTTCGGAATTTATGGTGCATATCATATACGAAAAATCGAATTTTAAGCTAAATTTATTTTACCGTTAGAACTCTGCACTAATTTATTAAGCCTTGGCCGTAGTAATTGAGTGTTCTTCATTAGAAAATAATAAGTAATCTTGTCATAATGTTGTTAGTGATTCAGGTAGTTTGTATGTTCGCACAAAAGATTTAAAAATTTTTAAGAGTACTGAGTCAAAGAGTATTTGAATAATTTTTATAGGAGTGCGAATAGGGTTCTGTTCGTCATTCGTTATTAACTACACATATCCACATAATAATTACAAATGTATGTTCATTTCTAGGAAGTTAGTTTTAAGCAGAATATAGAGACTCATGGCGTTGGAATATAAAGAATGTCTTACAATAACCAGGAAAAAATTACGAGGTAATTTAATTTCAGCTTTAATTGCCTGATCTTACTCGGAGTAAATTATTGAGTTCGATTAATATTACGTTATCATACAAAAATGGAAAATTACACAAATTATTCTTTTATTTCCAAAACATTACCTTAAATTTAATGGTGCTGTGTTTGTAGTATTTCCACTCACTTCAAATCAATTATCTTCAATTGTTAATTAAGAAAATTACTCTTTGTACTTGTAAATGAAATAAAAGGGTTAGTGAGCATTTAATTTGATATTAGTTTTTGAATAAATCAATTGTGAAGATACCGTTCATTAGGTAAAAGTGTCTCAAATAGTCTTTTCAATTCAACCACTTAGCTTAGCTAGTGACTAGAACTAACTCTGAATAGTAGTCCATGCATTTCTTTATTTACTCAGGTGTAGAATCTTTGAAAAGAACTAATTAGTACTAGAAATAGGTGGTCTATTTAATCCTATAATATTATTACTTTTATACTTTTTATGCTTTTATGGTATAAGCATCAATTATTGTCACAACTGCATTCAATACAAATAATATGAGAAAAACATTTCACGAAAACTAAGCAAAATAATTAGCATGTCAGATATCAATTAACCAAAAAAGAACTAAAGTGAATTCTTTCAAGACTTAGACTCAAAAAGGAATTCATCCTCTCTAATGAACTATCTAGGAAGACTGATCCAATTAAGTACACCCTGCTAAAATTAAAGCTAGACTTGAATTTCAGCTCATTGAGCTTTTGCAATAGCTCAAATCATGGAAGCACAATGTTTTGTTAATTTTGCGCCAGCCTGAGCTTAATCAAACTCAAATCCTCCCGCCATGGTAAGAAAATTCCACAGCCGAATGGGTGAAACGCGTGGGATAAGAAACAAGTGGAAGTCCCGGATTTCTTTTGAGCTGGGTAGCTACCATACACTGGGCGCGTTTAAGCGGAGACCAAACCGCGTAGTTCTTTATATTATTACCGAAATTAATTGTGTGTGTGTTCAATTAAGTCACAGTTTTTGATATAAACAATAACTATTACAAATTCACAGCACGTAATGATTATTAAATTATTATATTTTCACATAAAATCGCAAATAAACATCTGTACATGAGAAATTTCAGAAATTTCGCAATTTCAAAATGGCCGCCTTGCTGTAGTATTAGTATGCTGCCCGTACTCCCGACCGGAACTTGGTACCACGCACTTTTTCCTACCCCGAATACTTCTCACCCGCAAAAAGTGTCAATGGGTTATGGCTATCTAATTCCTATAGTAAAAAATGGCACAAATTTTGGCTAAAATCTATTTGTCTCTTTCAAGCTCAAAATGTACACTGAACTGTATGAGTGAAGATATATTTAAAACATTCAGAAAATTCTAATTCTATTCAGGTAAAAAATAATAGCACTCTTGATACTCTCCCGAAAAAATTAAACTCTAAATGAATATTAGCATTTACTACCAAAACGTCCGTGGCTTACGTACTAAGATAAAAGGGTTAAACTAGCTATTTTGAGTAATCATTATGATATAATTGTTTTTAGTGAAACTTTTCTTTTAGATTCGGTTAATAGTGGTGAGATCTTTGATGGTAGGTATGATGTGTTTCGAAAAGATAGAGATCATTCTTTGGCTGGTACTATGGATGAAGGTGGGGTTCTTCTTGCTGTCAATAAAAATGTTCATGCCACTCGAAATATTGAATATAAGACTGCTTAGGAAGACTTATGGACAATTTGAGCAATATAATAAGATACATAACTTTAATAATAGAATTCTTGATCTTGTTTTTCCTAATATTAATGGTAACAATATTGAAATATTTCAATCTATTTCCCCTCTTTCGAATATAGATTCTCACCATCCACCTCTTAATATTTTTATAAATATTAATAAAGAAAAGATTTTACCAGAAGTGTTTAAGAAAAAGTTATACAAGTATACTGATTATAAGGAAATTAATAATTTTCTTTCAAATTCTGAATTCATTCTTCGGATCGCATAACATCGACTCAACGTTTGAGTTATTTTATGAAACTTTATACCGATGTATTGACAGATATGCTCCAAATATTTCTAAACGCTCCTCAAACTATCCTAAATGGTTTTCAAAGGAATTAATACAGACTATTAAGTTAAAGGAAAAATATAGGCGGAAGTATAAGCAGATGGGACACCCTGAGTATTATAAAACCTTTCCTTGCTTACGCAATACAGTATAGTTAATGATCAAAACATGTCATAATAAATACAATGCTAATACTGAGGAAGGTTTGAAGTCCAACTCTGGAATTTCTTGGTCATTTACCAAAAATATGAAGCTTTCTAATACCAATCCCACTGAAATGAGCCTAGATGAGAATGTAGCTAAATCCGCGAAGGAAATTAGTAATATTTTCGCTACATGCTTCAAATCGACTTGATGATAGTCCTTAAATCATGTTGAATATTATTCTGGAAGCTCTTCTGTAAATCATTTACCTATAACCCTTCCTCAAGTAGAGCGTATTATTTCGTCATTTGATACCAGTAAGAACACTGGTCCAGATGGGATACCAAATATCTTTTATAAAAATTGTTTTTCAAACCTGGCGTATCCGATTTTAAAATTATTCAATTTGTCTATTAAAGAACGATTTTCCCTACTAAATTGAACCATCTTTTTGTCTACCCAGTTTTTAAAGGGCGTGTTTAACAGAATGTCAGAAACTACCGACCTGTCTCCGTGTCAAATGTTTTGGATCTTATGTTTGAAAAATTAATATATAATATTGTATATCCACAACTCAAGTCTCACATATCTAATAACCAACATCGTTTCTTGCCAGTCTACAGTCACTAATTTATCTATATTTACTGCTGCTATTGCTGTAGCACATAGATGAGGGAGAACAAATTGATGCCTTTTATGCTGATATGAGTAAGGCTTTTGACAGGATAAATCATTCTGTCGTGCTTAGCAAGATGCTTACCATGAGTTTTGATAACAGTGCTTTTGAATGGTTTGTGTCATACTTGACTAATCGTTGCTTAAGTGTGGTAATAAATTGTTTTAGATTAGACTCGTTCACCCAGCCTTCTGGAGTCCCTCAGGGCACTATACTTGGACCTCTAATATTCTTAATTTATATTAATAATCTACCAGATGCAATTAGCTCATCTTGCTTGATATAAGCTGATGACACGAAAATATGTAGAATAATAAAGGAGCCACAAGATTGCGTTCAGCTGCAATATGACATTGAACAGTTACTCAGCTAGTGTAAAAATAATTTCCTTTCTTTGAATTTTAGCAAATGCAAATGTATTACCTTTACTAGAAAATTGAATGTTATGCACTGGAATTATTACCTTGATGGAATTTCTATATCTAAGGTGAGTGAAGTGTGCGATCTTGGTGTGATTTTTGATGACAAGCTTTTGTTTGACAAGCACAAAAATAATATCACTAATAAGGCTTTTAAGTCCCTTGGTTTTATTTTACGATGTACGAAATCTTTTAAACAAGTTCAATCGTTCAAAGTCTCGTAAGGAGTATTTTAGAGCATGCGTCCCTTATATGGAACCCTTTTAATGCTACATATGACCAAAAAATTGAGGGCGTTCAGAGACGCTGTAGTCGGTTTATATTATTCCAATATGATCAGTCCAATTATGAATATAACGATAGATTACGTAGACTGTCTATGACAACTTTAGTTAATCGGCGTTCATATCTTGACAACTTATTCCTATTTAAGTTGCTTAATAATAAAATTGATGCTCCTGATATTCTCTCAAAAATTTCCATCAATGTTCCATCTCATCCTACACGTCAACTACTAGTATTCAATTCTGAATCACATCGCACAAATATAAGATTGAAGTCTCCTAACATTAGAATTCAAAGGTCTCATAATGACTATTTCAATGATCTTGACTCTTTCCATTCTTGTCCTGCAACTTATGAACGCAATGCCATGGATAAAATGCTTTCTTAGAAGGTGGTTTTCTTTTTCATACCTATACTTTTATTTTTGCCTCTTATTATTATATTTTTTTCCTGTTCTCAATATTTTTACTTTATTTTTTTCTTATTTTTTATTTTTCCTCTTGATATTTATTATTAAGTATTAGTGGGTAGTTTCAAATTTTTTTACTTTAAACTTTTTTCCTTTTTTGAATTTGAATTGAAGTTATTCTTGTTTTGTGCTTAATTTTATATTTCCTTGGTAGTTTTATATTTATTATACAGATCATTGTTTTTTTAATTTTGAATTTATTTCATTACTTGTGGTATAATTTTTTATTGTTGAGTTTTCTTTTTTCTTATCGTCTGTATTTTTATTTTTTTTATTTTTTCTAATTTTTTCTAATTTTTATATCTTTTTATTAGTTACATTGCCTTAGCTTTAGTTGTAGTTTTGTATTTCTGTTTTACTCTTTGTTTTAATTTAAGTTTAGTCGCTTTTTCCAGCAATTAGATGTAGATCCTTTTTTCTCTATCAATTTAAGTCAGTAGTAAGTAATGGTGTAAACTGATTACTATCGAATGAACTTCCTAATAAAATAAAATAAAAATTTTGGAAACAGTATACGGCTGTATTAATTGGAATACATTGGAATTGACGTAATAATTGTGACAAATGTATTGCTTATATACGTATATCTCTTACAAGCTCAACAAAGTTTGACAGAGGAACACATTTTTCAGTATCATTAAAAATTAATTTTTGTGTCAATTAAAATAATTTGTATGTAATGTAATACTATTTTTAGTGTTTCTAATCGACAAAATAATAATAAATTATAAATCGGTGTACAATTGTACGCAATTTAGGGTTTTCACAGCCTGTTCAATATTTGTGCCATTTTTGAAGTAAGAACGCTCAGTCCATTCTTGTTATATGTCAGTGCTACCATAGTAAAGTGAAAAGGAGACTTCTTGTTGGATTTTAATGTGGGTGACTTGTATGACATAGTTTCACGCGAATAAATTTCATGAAAGTTAATGTCTGAACAAATTATATTAGCAATGTTTATTTCAATTTGGTGGAAGCAATTGGGGGTGGGGACGTCAAGGTTTGATCTAGTACAGAATCGAGTTCCTTAGGTCCCGAGAAGAAGTTTGAGTGCCCACCCTCCTATACTCGGAGCCATAAATAGCTATTTATTGCCATCACCAGACAACCTGTCTTTTTTACCAATTTCTTTAAATTTTATTTACAGAGCTCAAATATGATTTAGACTAGACAAGTTTCCCAGTCCGTTAGAGTAGTCGTGGGTGTCACTCTTTATTCCGAAAACCGAATCGGTTCTCGAGAAAGCCGAAAATTTCAAATTCGTATATATGTAGATTTGAAACAGAGCATATGCATATGTTTTTAGATTAAATCCCTTCAGAAACGAAAAGAAGACATACAATTTAAAAATAAACAACTAACAGTAATAATTATTGTGAAAATCAATAGGGTCTTTGATAAGCCAAGGAAATTTATAAGCGCTCCCATGTGGACGCATAAAATAAATCCTTAACGAAATGAAAGTTACATACAGGAATTAAATTAAACGAGCTATAATAAAGAAATCAAACGTCGTGGGAATTACCGCTTCCCTGAAACTTCACACAAGGAGGTCCAACTAAATATTTTTATACCCTAAATTATATAGGGTATACTAAGTTGGTCATGCCGTTTGTAACACCGCGAAATAATGATCGTAGATCAATATGGATTGGATACCCACGCTTAATATATCATTCTCAGATTTATTTGAAACATTAACAAATGCGTTTAAACCTTAAGCAATTAAATTTAAACCTTAAACAAATGATTTTAAACCCTTAACAAATATATTTAAACCCTTAATGAATGAGTTTTAATTGTTAACAAAAAGAATTAAACCTTTATCAAATATATTTAAACTCTTAACAAATTTATATTTCAAATATTTTATTTCAACTTAAGTAAGCATTTCATACAATTTTTTTCTCAATTTTGGGTGCATATATTATCTGCAAAACTTCTGACTTTTCAGTGCAACGGTTGACCATCCCATCCACTGTCTTAGGACTAAGTAAACCAAATCCATTATATAGTTGGAACAGTCATTAGGTGTGATTTGTTGCAGGCTATCTTCGATCACTGAAAGAAGATTATGTTCTCTACTCATGTCACCTAAAACTAAACGATTTTTCGATAGGGTTTAACAAAAGGGGCACCCGTACTCGAGTTATACTTGCAGCAGAACGTGGCAGAAACGAAGAACTTATTGCTGCGATAAGTAACCAAGGAATTGCAATTTATACTTGCAATTCCGATAGGCTTTCTCTATTTCTGCGCGAACTTATTGAAAAATTGCAAACAAATCCATTGCTTAGTGACGCATATTTAATTATGGATAATGTGAGAATACACAAAACACAACAAGTTCGTTATGTGTTATCTCAGACCTATGCTATGCCCTATCGAAAAATCGTTTTCTAAAATGAAAGCACATGCACGTTCAATTTTCGGTGACATGAGTAGAGAACATAATCTTCTTTCATTGATCGAAAAAAGCCTGCAAAAATCACACCTAATGACTGTTCCAACTAAACAGGGTGTCCCACGTAATACTAAAAGTTAGGCATCTTTAGTCAAGGTATCCTTTGACATAGCCAAAGTCCTTGAAAAAGGACTTGGAAAAGGATATATTAAAAAAATGTCCTTTTCGTCCTCATTAAGGATACATTTAGATTACATTTTTAATCCCGCGAGTAAAAACTAATACGAAAGTGCTATATTGAAAATTACAGTTTAACCCCTTATTATCGAGATATAAGGCCTCAAATAGATATCATCGAAGTGCTAGTACCAAAAGTACCAAAAGCTACCCATCAAAAGCCAGGCTATCTTTTGGTATGGTCAACATTTAAAAACAAAAGACACACGAAAAAGGATATCGTCGGTTTGGTCCCTTTCGTCCTGTCTGAGGATGCATTTTGGATTTGGTTTACTTACTCCTAAGGTAGTGGATGAGCAACCGTTTCACTGAAAAGTCAGAAGTATTGCAGATTATATGTGCACCCAAAATTGAGAAAAAAAATTTGTATTAAATGCTTACTTAAGTTGAAATAAAATATTTTAAATATAAATTTGTTAAGAGTTTAAATATATTTTCTAAAGGTTTAATTCTTTTTGTTAACAGTTCAAACTCATTCGTTAAGGGCTTAAATATATATGTTAAGGCCTTAAAATCATTTGTTTAAGGTTTAAATTTATTTGTTCAGGGTTTAAAATCATTTGTTTAGTGCTTAAATTTATTTGTTAAGGGCTTAAAATCATTTGTTCAAAGTTTAAATTTATTAGTTTAGAGTTTGAACTTATTTGTTAACGGTTTAAGTAAATCTGAGAATTCTATATTAAAAGTTATTTTGATTCTTGCATGTCCGTCCGTCTGTCCGTCCGTCCGTGCGCACGATATCTCGAGAACGCCTGTATATAGAGAGCTGAAATTTTGTACACAGACTTTGAACAAAGAAATTTAAGTTATCTTCGACAATGAGACAAATCGGGCAATTCGTTCGTGGGGTTGCCATACAAAAGTTTCGTTTTCCACTATATATTTGATTGGACACTGCATGAGAGCGCATCGACGTAGAGAGCTGAAATTTGGTACATGGTGTTTTCATTGTAGATACTAGCAAATAAAATTTCAAAAATGGACTAAATCGGGCAACTTTTTCTTGGTGTTGCCATATAAAAATGTTGGCTTTTTACGGATAGTGTGAAAACGATCAGTTCTAAACATTTCTATTATACTAAAAACTTCTTCAGAATAGGAATCCTATAAAATTGGTTCTAATCATATTTTCTGTCCGACTAAACGTTCTAGAAATATAAGCGAAAAACCACTGCAAAAATCAAAATTGTTCAATGGGTGCCAATACAAAATTTCACACGGACATTCATCTAGGGTATCATAAGAATTGGTCTCAGACCAGTTCTACCTTTTTTACTTGCTTTTATTCAATTTTGTTAAGAAAGGTATAAACATTTTATTTCGGTTCGAAAGACAAGAAAACAAGGTTAACGCACAGAAATAATGATGGTAGAGTAAAATGGATTGGACACCCATACGCATAATACAAAAAGTTATTTTGATTTTTGCATGTGCGTCTGTCCGTCCATTCATCCGTTTGTTTGTCTGTCAGTGCGTACGATGACTCGAGAGCGCGTATACTTGGAGAGCTGACATTTTGTACACGGACTTTAAAAAAAAAGTAAAATTAAGTCCGAAAATGGGACAAATCGGCCAACTCCATCGTGGGGTTGCCATACAAAAACTTCGTTTTCTACAAACAGGGTGTTTTCTTAAGAGGTCAATAGAGCAAGAGGTGATAGTACTCACCTAGGCAAACAAAAAATGGTATGGCAGCGGGGGGGGGGGGGGGGGGGGGGGGTAATATCAATCGTTTAGGAGTTACAGGGTGATTAAGAAAAAAACTAGTTTTTCACAAAACACCCAGTATTTATTTAAAAAGTACTGGGCACACGGTAACAGTTAAGAGCTCATTGTATGCAAATCTTCATGCCATTCCTACGACTGCTCAACCAACCCCATACCCTTCTCCTCGCAGGAGTTGCACGGGTCTACACAAAATATGTCGATTTTTTTTACTTTTTTTTTGTACATTGAGTTCTATTTGTGTTTTTTTTTTTGCAAAACGGTCATTGACTCTTTTTTATAAAAACTGTTAGCTGCAGACTCTCCTCCTTAATTTGACTTATCATACCCTATGTGCTATCTGCAGCCGTTAAAGAATTATTAGATAAAACCTATTCTGAAAGCTATTCTCAAACCTAAATTTGTTGCCATACTGACTGAAGACACGTAATTTAAAAAAAATATCGGCTAATTTCGCTAGGACATAAATAGGTTTTGAGCTAATAACTTAATACGTTAACAGATCCAGATAGTACATAAGGGGTAATAGGGTAAATTAAAGAGGAGAATCTACAGTTAACAGTTTTTATAAAAAACGTTATGATAACGACCTAGACCTAGAGGTCAATTTAAAAAAAGGTAAAAAATTCCGAAATTTTTAGTTTAGACCACAATAACGCCTGAGACGAGATAGGAGTACGGGGCTGGTTGGGCAGTCGTTGGAAAGGCAACTAAGTCCTGCATAGAAGCAGCTTGAAAGGCTGGACGTACAATCTGTACTTTTTAGGATACGGGCGCTTTTGTGAAAACCCAGCATATTTGTTAATCACCCTGTAATTCCAAACGGTTGATATTGCCCTCCTGCCATATATTTTTTTGGTTACCTATGTCAGTACTATCACCTACTGCTCTATTGACCTCCTAAGGGGAAACACCCTGTATATTTTTTGACACTGCCAGAGAACGTGTCAACATAGAGAGCTGAAATTTGGCACATGGTGTTTTCATATTAATAGCAAATAAAATTTCAAAAATCGGAAACTCCTTCTGGGTTTGGCATATAAAAATTTAGGATTTTTACGTATACTGTGAAAACGATCAGGCCTAGACGATTTTAATGTACTGAAAAGTTCTTCAGAATGTAAAACGCTATGAAATTATTTTTACTGTCCGACAAACTGTTCTGGAAATATATGCGGAAAACCACTTCAGCAATCAAACTTACAGAAAGAGCTGACTATACGAATATACATACGGCCAATTATCTAGCGTATGAATTTAAGTCCATTATTTAAAAAATAAAAATGATTAGTGGTTCAGTCTAAGGAAGTGAGAGAAACAGTGTTGTATTATCGACTTTTATTTCTTATTAAAAATTGTTGAAAAATTATTTAAGAATTTCAAACATTCTCATTACCTGACAATACCATTAGCATCTCATTTGCAAGAATAAATTAAACTATAATCTTTTGTAATAGTAATAATATGTCCGTTGTTAGAGCGTTATACACATAAGTGTTAACAGTGAAAATAATTATTAAGCACAATACAACTTGGAAATCTTAATGATGCTTTAATTGATAATGGTAATGGAATATTAACTCTCGATGTAATATTTTAGGTGTAAAGCTTGTGAATTCGATTTCCGCTTGAAAACACCACAGTTATTTGATAGGCCTCAATTTTTTATAACATTGGAATAATACCCAATATTGTGAAAATTTAGCTTTAGGTGTTCCTTGAACAATTCTTAATATAATTCATTATGGCTGATGAATCAGACAACAAAAACTTTTGAAAATGTTGATTTTATTTCTGGTACAAGTTAAGAGGTCTTACCACTGGTGGGGGACACTCATAATTGCACTTCTAAATTACAACTGCCCTTATGATGATAATTACTCTATTTATATAATTAGTTACCTGCAGTACTTCGTATTTTCATTTGTAGGAGATTTTGGGTTCTCACGATAAAATTGCTGGCATGGCAGCTGAGCAATCTGGGAAATAATTCCAGACTGAAATGTATTGCGACGCGGACTTTTAGATAATGTAGGAATTTGAGGTAGAGGAAAATATTTGTGAATGTTCTGTAAATGAAATTATGAGAATACGAAATACCTTAGGAAAATATAAACTTTGGGATTTAGCATGTACAGGCTTACACATTTGCGATATGTAAGCTTTTTATACATCCTCCCCGTCCGTGGTGCATTGCAGTCGGTAGATGCTGGAGCGGTGAGCCTTGGTGCCGCCAGTGGTTTCTTCTTTTTTCCCGGATGTCCGTGAAGGAATCTCCTGTAGATGAAGTAGCCTGTTGTCCCAATGGCTGCGATGACTATCAGATCACTAATGGTGTAATGATGAATATCGTGTGGAGATATTTCCACCGGTAGCTGTTCTTGACGCTTCAGATCTCATCTATAGCTTTACTGATCATGGTGGACTCTCTTATATCGAACCTCTACATTTATTCGGACTTCATGATACCCTTGTTCACAGTGGCGTTGCTCTCTGTCAGTTGAATAGTTAGGTTTGTGAGGGGTATCAATGACGCGTTGACCTTAGTAGTGTAGATGTTATGTGAGCTTATAACCATGGACCGTTGTTTGATGACACAATTTGACTGTAGTCTTAAAATCCCATCTCCTGCAAGTTTTTTGCTTATTACTTGCTTGACACATACTATATTAAAAACATACTCCTTGTCCCACACATAAATCCAACTATTTGAATGATGTAATTGAATCCAAATTTTCGAAGGTTCCACAATTCGTACCTTGCAGTCTAGAGATAAGGTAGATTGATGAATCAAAAGACTCATTTCCCAATGACTCACATTGGATTGAAGATTGTAAATCAGATGCCTTTGTTTACATAGGTAGTTCTCTCCTTGGAGGCTAATACATGCTTGAAGTTCGTCTTGTGTCAGTGGGTAATACTGATCTCTATGTAAGCTCGCAATTAAGTGGTCGGATGACGGTTCAATAAAAACAAATTTCCCTTGATGTGGTGTTGGCACAGGAATCAATCTGAACAGTTGGTAGTGAGTACTATAAAGTAACGGAATTGTCAAGTCGAATAAGGCAAAGCGCGTTGTTAGCCTAGTCCTAGCTGTGATGAGACCATACAATTGTATGAGACCATTTTGCCAGTCGTCTCCAGGTATGAGGAGGGTGGTTGGCAAGTGTTCTCGGATTATTGCTAATTGAGTACGGAGCTGAATGGGTGTGAGTAGTAGTGGATGAGTCTTTCCCCTTGGACGTCCGTTACTATATCTAATAACGTTGATTGTATCCTTTGATAGTTGACCATCATTAATGTTGCATGTACCGCTAATGACGTAAACATCTGTGTAAGCTTTTCTTGCTGCCGGCTTTCTTCGACTATGTTCAAGTCAGCGGTGAGTTTATCAAGATGCTTTTTAAATGTTTCAAACTGGAATTGTATCTGATCCATATTCTTTTTAAATATATTGTTCGTTGCCTCGACTACCAACGTTTGGTTACTTATCAAGGTTATAAGATGGTTATCATTCTGTTTTACCTTGTCAATTTGCTCTTCGAGACGTTTCGCATCATCTTGATCTAAAACTTCAAATAGTTTGTTAGCGATTGTCCCAATAATATCGAGTGGGGCCCTCTTGAGCCTTGGTTTGTATTCTTCATTGCCGTGCCGCATGTGCAGAATTTCATTATTTTGTTCCATTAGTTCCAGCTGATGGTTAAGTTGTAATCAAATCTGTTCGCAATAGTTTCTTTTTGATACTACAACTTTGCACATAGAACGGAGGTTAATGACGCAAGTTCGAAACCCTTCCAACTCCGCCCAATAGTTGCGAAGGTCGTAGTACGCAATTATGTTCCACTCATTATTCACCATTCTTACTTCTCCTATTTGCTCAAAATATAAACCTGGATGCGTGGTAAATGGTATTACTTCAATGGGTGATTCAGTTGAGTGTACAAGATTTGGAACAATTAGTAAAGTTACGAGAAGCAATGTTGTGAGATTTCCAAAGTTAAATGATTTCTTGCTGGGTAGTTGTCGTGGCGGGTTTTATCCGGACCTTGATTTGTCTGTTTGTCTATTTTGATCATTTTTTCGAGAGGATGAATTGATTGAGGACGGGATCTTTTTGGTGGTTCCTTGGTTTCTAGAGGAGTGTAACGATGATGGTAATGTTGAGTTGCTTGTTTTTGTACTTCTTGAGATACCAGTTGACTATATCCCTGTACAGGGTGTATTTTTATCTTCCTTGGATTAGTATGAGCTTCCTTAATTTTAGCTTCTCTTAGTCCTTTATTTATCAGCATCGCATAGTCCACGGGTGGAGCTGGGCTCCTATGACAGATTTCTTGCTGTAGCGGTTCTTCCACGCGAGGGTGGTGAGACTTCGATTGTTGAGCACTCGTGTCTGGTCGGTTTTTCTGGGCTGTTGTCCGGCAGTGGGCACAATTTGTTTACTGGTCTCTTCAGTGTACCCATTTCTGTTGCAACTCGAATCAGCCCGTCCTTGCCTGGATGAGTCTCTAAAATTCTTCCTAGTGACCATCGAGATGGAGGTAATCTGTCATCCTTTAGTAAAACTACCTCTCCAAGCTGAAGGTTGTGCTTAATGGTGGTCCACTTTGGTCTTTGTTGGAGACGAGATAGATATTCGCTTGACCACTTCTGCCAAAAGTCTTGTTTTAGGCGGTCCAGAAATTGCCACCTGGTTAGACTGTGAATTTTCTGGTCTAATCTGTCTGGTGCATGTGGGGCCAGTAGAGGTGCACCGATAAGAAAATGGCCAGGGGTTAACACATCCAAATCGCTGGGATCATCATGTAACTTGCAGAGTGGGCGAGAATTCAAACAAGCTTCGATTTGGGCAAGTACTGTAGTCAGCTCTTCAAACGTAAGCTTCGTATCTCCGATTACTCTCTTCAAATGAAATTTGATGGACTTCACTCCAGCCTCCCAAAGCCCTCCAAAATGTGGTGATGATGGTGGATTGAAGTGCCATTGTGTCCCGATTTGAGTTACTGCATCAGAGATTATATCAGAATATCTTTTCATGTAGTCGCCAGTGGCTGTTTGCAAGATTTTGTTGGCTAACACAAAGTTGGTGCCATTGTCGCTGTACATATTTGCAACGAGTCCTCGTCGTGCCACAAAACGCTTAAATGCAGACAGAAAAACCTCTGCGGTTAAGTCACTTGCGGCACCTATATGTATAGCCTTGGTTGCTAAACAGATAAAGATGGAAATATATCCTTTATAGCTTTTATTGCCTCGTCCCCTTGACATACGAATATCGACTGGGCCTGCATAATCCACTCCGCTGTTAGTGAATGGTCTGGCTATTGTAAGCCTTGGCTTAGGTAGGTTTCCCATTAGCTGTTCTTGTATTGTTGTGTTGTGTCGGTGGCAAATGACACATTTGTGTATGAATTGCTTTACTGCGCTGTATCCCTTAATTACCCAATATCTCTGACGTAGCTAAGGTTATGTTGTTTCCTCCGTGGAGTGTCTTTCGATGGGCATCGTCAATTACCAATGTGGTGAACGGGTGCTTGTATGGTAGAATTATTGGATGTTTTTCTTCGAAAAGAAAGTTTGACTCTTGGAGTCGTCCCGTTACTCGTATGATTTCATTTTCATCGAGAAATGGCCTTAAAGACAAGAGGTTGCTGTGTTTGCTAATTTCTTTGTGGTCCCTCAACTTCTTTTTCTCCATACTGAATTCGCTGTCTAGTAGCCTTTTAATAAGCTTAATTTTGGCTGTTTAAATTTCTTCCACTTCTAGGGGACCACATTTTCGATTTGTTTGCAATTGAGGACTGTTATACAAGAAACGCAAGCAGTAAGCTACCACCCTAAATAATTTCAGTAGGGTTGAATAACGTTTCAACAGGTCGTCATGGTCTTCATTTCTATCCATCTTGGTGGTAGCCAGATGAGTTGCTACTCGCTTTGCCTCTATCTCGGTGGTTTCTAGTTGTGGCCCCCTTTGCCTTATGCCGTTTTCTTGAAGCCAAAGTGGGCCTTCCCACCACAGACTTCTCTGCGACAGTTGTTTCGCCGGCAATCCTCTGGAAGCGCAATCTGCTGGGTTATCTTTCGATACGATATGCTGCCATTGACTTGGGTTGGTATTTGTTTGGATTTCTGATACTCTGTTTGCTACAAACGTTTTCCATTTGCTTGGATGTCCTTGTATCCAGGCGAGAGCTACGTTTGAATCAGTGTAAGCATAGATCTCAAGTTGTTCGATTCTGATTGCCATTCTGATCTTTTTTAATAACCTTGATAGTAGCACTGCTCCACAGAGCTCGAGCCTAGGAAGTGATATCCGTTTGCTAATTGGAGCCACTTTTGATTTCGCTGATAGCAATGTAACTGTCGTTTTTCCTGTTGATGAAATAGTCTTGATGTAGACAACTGCAGCATATGCCTTCTCTGACGCATCACAGAAGCCATGCAGTTCACTTTTTTTACTGAGTTTTGAATAATGGCTCCATCGCGGAATCTTGATTGCTTCTAGATCAGTCAGTTCGGATCTAAATTTAATCCATTTTTTACATATTTCCTCTGGAAGTCTTTGATCCCAATTCAACCCAGTGAGCCATAAGTCTTGAAATAATATTTTTGCCTGAACAATTGTCGACGTGAGCCAGCCCAAAGGATCGAACAGTCGAGATGCGTCTGATAAGAGGGATCTCTTTGTTGGAGGTTTGCTAAGAGGCGGCAAATTAATTTTAAATTCAAATGTGTCCGTACTTGGATGCCAATGCATACCCAATGCCTTGGTGGTGTCATCCAGATCAATTGGGAGTGGATATTGGGATTTAAGATTATCTGGGACGCCTTCTATTAAGAGTGGATGCTTGCTTGTCCATTACCTCAAGGTAAACCCACCTACTTTCAGTAACTTAATCAATTGTTTTTGAGCTTCTAGTGCTTCTTCTATAGTGTCGCTCCCCGAAATTAAGTCATCCACAGAGAAGTCGTTTAATACAATTTTTGAAGCAATCGGAAACTTTTCCTGATCATCCAATGCCTTGGTGGTGTCATCCAGATCAATTGGGAGTGGATATTGGGATTTAAGATTATCTGGGACGCCTTCTATTAAGAGTGGATGCTTGCTTGTCCATTACCTCAAGGTAAACCCACCTACTTTCAGTAACTTAATCAATTGTTTTTGAGCTTCTAGTGCTTCCTCTATAGTGTCGCTCCCCGAAATTAAGTCATCCACAGAGAAGTCGTTTAATACAATTTTTGAAGCAATCGGAAACTTTTCCTGATCATCCACTGCTAATTGTTGTTTTGCCAGATATGGAGCCGATTTCGTACCGTAGGTAATAGTGGATAATTTATATTCTTGAATAGGCTCCGTGGATTATCTCTCTATAGGATTCGATGAAAATCTTGGTCATGTTCAGCCAAATTTATCTGCCTATACATCTTTTCGATGTCTGCTGTGAAAGCAATCCGATGCATTCGCCACTGTAGTAGAATATCTGTGAGATCCTTTTGCAATCTTGGTCCTGCTGAAATCTGATCATTAAGTCTTGTTTCGGTATTAGTTTTCGCGGAGGCGTCGAATACTACCCTTAGCTTAGTGGTAATGCTATCTTCCTTGAAAACTGCGTGGTGAGGTAAGTAATATATGTTTTCGTTTGGTACTTTAGATTGACATTCTAATTTCATGTGCTTCAGACTTAGATATTCTCTTATGATTTTTTTGTATTCTGTTTCTAAGGCTGCATTTTTTAGGAATCGTTTCTCTAACTGATGAAGTCGTATTACTGCCATACTGATGGAATTTCCCAAAGGCCTCTTCATGATTCGTCCTTGTTCAAATGGAATCCACACCTTGTATCTGCCATCCTTTGATCTTGAATATGTTCTTTTATAAAAGTTTTCGACTTCTACTTCTTCGGGGGTACTTCTTCGTGTTTCAGTGAGCTCCTCTATTTCCCAAAATTTTCTCAGCTGTTCTTCTACACTTGTTTGTGCTACCAAGCACACAGCCTTATTATTGTATTTTATCTGAGTTTGAATATTGCCTGACAAAATCCAACCAAACCTTGTACAATGCGCTATTGGAGTACCCGTAGGCCCATTAATAAGACCGTCATGAAGTATTTGAGCAAAGACATCGGCGCCTAGTATAACATCTATGGGTCCTGGCCTATCATAATTTGGATCTGCTAATCCCAGTTTTTCCACATGCTGCCATTTCCATTCTCCTTTGTGTTCAACAGGCAGTACCTGTGTTAGTTTCTTCAGAACCAAGGCAGTTAGGGATAGTTGGAAGCTAGATGATATGACTGGACGAATGTCAACATTGATCACACTTTTAATCTTTGCAGTCAGTCTCTGTTGCTCCTAACCCGCATATAGCCATGCTAGTTTTGATTTTTGACAGTTTTAAACGTTGAACTGCATTTTCCGTAATGAAGCTGGCCTGGGAGCCTTGATCAATTAAGGCTCTCAATATTTCTTCATTACCGCTGCTAGATATAGCTTTTATTAGTGCGGTTGCTAGCAAGACCTGATGTCCTACCTTATTTTGTGCAATAAGAGATTGGACTTGGCAAGCTGTTCGTTCTGACTGGCTTTGAATATTTGTTTTATATCTTTCGGCGTTTCTAACTTCCTTAGCCCCTTTGTATTTGATTACACAATCGTATGTGCTGACAAATATTGCCCAACGATGTAGACGGGCTGCTGATACTGCAGAATCCCCTTTTTATTTCCAAAGATTTCTCTTAGCGGTTGGTGGTCCGTATGTAAGATAAACTTATGTATTTATGGAACTTGCGTATAGCGAAAACAATAGCTAGTCCTTTGCGATGAAGTTGTGAGTAGTTCTGCTCAGCTTTACTGAGTGTGCTCGATGCAAAAAGTACGGGGCGTTCTACGGCGTCAATAATGTGTGACATAACTGCTCCTCCGCCATAAGGACAAGCATCACAAGATATTACGATTGGTTTTAACGGGTAGTAGTGAGCAAGGATTTTATTTTTAAGTAACAATACTTTACTTTTTTCGAATGCTGTTTGGCATTCGTTTGACCAGAGAAATTTGGAGTCCTTTTTTAAAAGATTGTATAAAGGCTTTAACTCCATTGAATGGTTGGGTATAAACTTGGCGTAAAAATTTAAAGGACCGAAATAGGATTGAAGTTGGCTTATATTTTTTGGTGATGGGGCTTTCGTAATTGCTTCTAGTTTAGTTCCTTCTTTATTTATTTCGTGCCCTAAGTATTCTACACTGTTTTTAAAAAATTTGCACTTATTTTCCTTGACCTTCACTTTATGTTCTTGCAACCTGCTTAGAACTTCAATTAATTTTTCTTCGCACTCTTCTCTCGTGGCTGCACCTATAAGGATATCATCTAGATATCCAAAAAACATTTTGAGTTCCTTTTAAAATTTCATCTATTACTTTTTGAAAAGTAGCCGGGGCTGAACTAACTGAACTAACACCAAAAGGAAGTCTCGTATATCGAAAAAGCCCTTTATGAGTGTTTATTGTTAAATATATTTGTGATTTCTCAGATACTCTCAGTTGTTGATAAGCCCCCGTTAAATCCAATACGCAAAATACCGCACAGTTAGCTAGCCCTGCTAGGATGTCCTCAATACGCGGTAAGGGATAATGTTCAGTTTTTATGAATTTATTTATAGAAACCTTATAATCTATACATATTCAAATGCAATTATCTAACTTCGGAACCACTACGATTGGGAATGCCCACGTGCTATGTCTCACCGGTATTAGAATATTTTCTTTTACCGGCCGCACTAACTCAATTTCCACTTTTTCACGTAATCCGAACGGTACAGTGTAGTTCTACTGTACATGGCTCGTTTCTACCTGTAATAAAATGTAAACTTTTAATCTCAAACTCATCTAAATTATATCCAATAGAGGTTCCCCTAGCATCTCGTTCAGTATCACTTTCCGTTTGTTCTTCCTCCAGATGATATATTCCTTGAGATGTTTGCCGTGATGGTTGCGGTCCCTTTTGTTGATTCTTTTGTTGATTTCGCTTTATATCTCGATATCTGCATTCTCGTGCCATGTGTCCATACTACCCACAATTAAAGCATTGTCCCATACTAGCACTGCCTCTTCGTTCTCGTTGCTGGTTATCCCTATTATCACTGCCATGATTGCTTCAGTAATTTTTCCTCTGTTGACCATTCCCGTTGTACTTGTTTTTATAGTATGTAACTACATTTGCTGCCACCGACCGGTTTAAATAATTTCAAGCCAGACTGAGTCAGCTCATAATTGTGTGCAATTTTACATGCCTCATCGAAGGTCAGATTTGCTTCACCTAGTAGCTTTGACCGCCATTTTTCATCTCTTATCCCACACACAAACTGATCTCGTAGCACATCAGTCAAGAAGGCTTTAAATTCACATTTGTCGGCCTGTGCTTTTAATTCCACTATGTAATCGCTAACACTCTCGAAACTCTTTTGTTTTCTGGTATGGAAGATGAGCCGTTCCGCTATTATATATTTTTTTGATTTGAAATGGTTTTCGAGAATTTTTACTAAATCTGCATAACCTTTTTCACCCGGTTTTTCTGGAGCCACTAACGACTTGAGAATATTATATCCCTCCGGTCCGATTAGTGTTATAAAATACGAGATTTTAACGTCGTCATCTGTTATTTGGTTAGTTGTAAATAAATGCTCGAGACGGTCTCGATAGTTATCGAAATTACTATCTGGCGTAAAATATTCAATTGTGCCAAAAAATGTGGATGTTGTTTTGGACATCTTGTTTTTTCTGAATATACACTTTTTCTTTTTGTTTTGCCTATTTACCTCGTCGCCAACTGTTGTGTTCAATAAAACCACTAACTATATATATATAATATGTAGATCTGTACTACACTTTATTACTGTTGTCACACTGTTCTTGGCAGAATGGTGGCTCCGGCTCGATCGGTTACTAAGAGCTGACTGACTCAGTGATTGAGCATGAACCCGTGCCTTACACAACTTTCAGCTTCAATCTACTTACATACAAAATACATATATTACAGTTTGTTATCTTGACGAGTGTTTTGGTTAAATCTGTGGTACATGTTTTATTATTTTTTTTCTTTTGTGTGTGTGTGTGGTTGCTCTTGTATCGCCGGATGTTCCACGCCCCAGGACGTTATAATCTTCCCTTGTGGGGCGGCCTAGCCGTAGCGGACCGGCACTATTCTGTCGATTTTCTCGAAATAAATGCCTGAGCTGGCATTTATTTGATTTATTTCTATCCCCGAGCCTGAGATGAATGGGATGCAAATTAGGAAAAATGCCGTTTGCATCATTGTGAGGACCTGGAAGATAATATTGTTTTATTCATTGCGATGATTTTGAAGTGGATGAAATTTTGTATTAGTCCGAGAAAAGTTTTAAGTCAATGTTATGGACTCTTTTATTTTTATTATTTATAATTTATTTTCACCGTGGAGTTCTCAGGAGTATTGATTTCTACAATCACATATGGACCTGTCCAGAGTGGTGAGAATTTGTTATCTCTCACTCTGCTTTTAACAAGATTTTGTCCCCAATATTGAAGGTTTTCGGGGTAGAATTTTTATCGTACTGGATTTTTGATTTCTCTTTGTTGGCCATGGCTATGTCTTTCGCAATTTTATAGCTGTGTTGTAGACGTACTGACGTACTTTTAACTCGTTTGCATAATTATCGTAATTATAGCAAACGGTCGGAGATGATTTTAGATTGTTTGGGATTTCGGCTGGGAATCCGTACAGGAGTTCGCGGGGAGTATAATTTGTACTCGAGTGAGGTGTGGTATTGTAATAGACAAAGATGACATATGGAATCCATGTATCCCAGTCTTGAGTATCTTTCGCTACATAAGATCTGAGGTATTCTGCTCAAGTTCTATGACTTATATCCAATGCACCATTTGTTTGCGGGTGATATGGAGTAGTTTTGAGCCTTTTGATCTTTAGCAGTTTAGATACGTCGGCGAACATGCCACCTATGATGTTAGATCCCTGATCTGTTAGGATCCCTTCTGGAATGCCATGTCGGCAAACTATTGTTGTCGTGAAGGCTTCCGCTAATGTCTTAGATTCAGTGTTGACTATGGGGATAGCTTCAGAGAATTTGGAAAGGTCGTCTTGAAATCTAAGGATGTATTTATTTCCAAAATTGGAAATTGGAAGAGGTCCTACAACATCTAGGTACACTCTTTCCAAAGGTTTTGAGCTTATGCTTGAGATTTTCACAGCAATCTTAAGATTTCTGGATACTTTGATTACTTGACAAAGTTTACACTTCCTTACATGATGGCCTCCCGTTGGTAAATAATAGAAATCTTTTAGAACTTGTTCAATATCACTGCTGTTGTATAAATACTTTATGGAATCTTGACGAAGTTTGCTATTCATTTGTTGATTAACGAAGAATTTTTTGGGATAGCCGTACTGAGACCGTCTGCATTTGTGTTGAGTTTTCCAGGTTTATAAACTATTTTATAGTCATATTCCTCAAGACGTATTCTCCATCTCATTAGCCTTGAGGAATGGTCCTTTAGATTCATTAGCCATACTAATGGTTTATGGTCAGTTATGATGGTAAACTGTCTACCATAAACGTATGGCCTGAATTGCTCAACTGCGAAAACAATTGCCAAAAGCTCTTTTTCAATTGTTGAGTAGCGAGTCTCTGCACCATTGAGTACTCGACTCACATAGGCGATTGGATGATCTCCTTGATCATCTGCTTGGAACAGCTCCGATGCCTTAGTCGCTGGCATCGGAGGTGACAAAAAATTCTTTGTCGAGATCCGGATAGGATAAAATTGGTGCTGATATTAATTTGTTTCGTAATTCGCAAAATTGTTGTTCGCAAATTGCGTCGAACTTAAAAGGTGTGTCCTTTTTCAGAAGGTTAGTAAGAGGTTTCGCAATTTTAGAAAAATTGGGAATAAAGCGGCGATAATAGCCGACGAAACCAAGGAAGGCTTTGATATCCTTTTCCTTCTTGGGTCTAGGATAAGATTGAACTGATTTAATTTTTGCCGGGTCTGGCTTCACTCCATTTTCAGTACTGATGTGCCCTAGATACATTATTTCCTTTCTTAGGAAATGGGACTTGTCGGGTTGTAATTTTAAATTGAAATCCCGAAGGCGGTTAAATACGTTTGCGAGCCTAGTATTGTGGTCTTTAAGATTGTATCCATGGACTACGATATCGTCCATGTATACGAAACAGTAAATACCTTGGAGTCCGGACATTATTCATGGCACGTTGGAAGGTTGCCGGTGCACCTTTCAATCCAATTGGCATACGGTTAAGCTCGTAATGACCATAAGGAGTACTAAACGCAGTTTTTGGTCTATCCTCTCGTCCATGCGAATATAATATTAAGTAATGGGTAAGCGACGCCGATAGTAATGTCATTTGCTCGGCGGAAATCTACAACGACTCGCCATTTTTTGTTCCCATGCTCATCTGGCTTCTTGGGAACTAGAAGTAGGGGTGAATTCCACGGGCTAATTGAAGGGCTTATTATATCCGAATCCAACATTTCATTTATTTACCGAGTAATTTCTTTCCGGCTTGTTTCTGGAAGACGGTACGGTTTAGTGTATTGTTATATATGTAGTCAAACATAACTATATGTCCATACATTTAAAATAGCAACAAGCACTTTGTAAATGTATCACAGTTAGGATAGCAGACATATGTAGATATATATCACATATAAGGCTTATACATCTCGTACGAATTGTAAGTCGGACAGTCTCCATCTAGCATTATAGCAATAAAGAGCTAAGCACAATCAGTGACTTTTTAATTAAAGCGAAATATAAAACATGGCGCAGTCGGTATTGTTACAAAGAGCATAATTATGTTTAACTTTTGCAAGAAAAATTCAATAAAAAATTAGTAAATAAAATAATAAGCAAACAAAGTGACGGAGGCATTAAAATCATTATAACGGATTTCATGTGATCATTTCGAGCACCACCTACGCTTACATTCGAAGGAAATGTGAGCACCGAATGGGCAAAACAATTTGATATCTTCGTGAAATTAAAAGATGAGGTAAAGGTCGCCATGCTGTTAAACCTAATGGGTGAAAATGCATTAGAAGTATTTGAAACTTTAAACATCACGGACGAGAATAGTAAAGTATACAATGAGGTAATAAAAAATTTCGATGCTTATTGTCAACCAAAAAATATCATCGTTTACGAGAGATTTAAATTCCATTCCCGAAAACAGCAATCTGGAGAAGCCTTCGATAACTTTCTCATAGAAATTACGAATCAAGTAAAAAAATGTGCATTTACAGATACGAGTGAACCCGTAACGGAACAAATGGTACGCGACCGAATAGTACTAGGCATAAACAATGCAGATCTACAAGAACGGCTACTACGAACATCAGATCTCACATTAAATAAAGCTATTGAGCTATGCCGGATCTCGGAGGCCACACATTATCAAGTTACAACAGTCGCAACAAATTATGGAAATAAATAAACAGCAAATATCGCCATGGAAAAAAAGGTTAATGGCAGCTTCATCACAACAGAAGTTAGGTAACACATTTAAACAAATCAAACGGATGATAAAAGATTGCAGAAAATGCTCGTACACGCATAACATGAATTTATGTCCAGCCTATGGTAAAATTTACAATAACTGTGGTAAAAGTAATCATTTCTCATCCATTTTCCAAGCAAAGTCAAATAGAAATAATTTCAATAAAAATAGAAGGGTCAATGAAATTGCTAATCAGTTAAGTGACAATGAGTTAGATTTAGAAAATCTCTTAATTGATACAATTAATATAAAAGCAGTGAGCAGTGTTAACGGAGGATGATTCAAAAAACTAAATATTGGTGGCTTTAACATTGAATTTAAAATAGACACAGGTGCCGAGGTTAATATTTTGCCTTATCATATTTTTCTCAAATATTTCGCTAAAATATCGTGCTTAAGTCAAATTTCAATTAAATTAGAATCTTATGGTGGGTATAACTTGAAAGTCTTAGGTATGGCAAAATAAGAAATAAATTATAACAATGAGAAAAATACTGAACTAGGTTTGGATTTATGTAAAAAATTAAAATTAATTAAACGAGTCGATGAAATCTGTAGTAGTTTCCTTCCTAAGACTAAGACCAATTTCTCGAAGAGAATAAAACTATATTCCAGGGATTAGGATGTTTTCCAGAAAAGTGTAGAATATATCTTAAAAGTAGTGCCATACCTGTTGCGAAGCCTCCCCGCAGGATTCTTCTTCCCATTCCAGACAAAGTAAAAACAAAACTAGAAGAAATGGAAAAAAATGGCATAATAACAAAAGTTGATTACCCAACCAGTTGGGTACATAATCTAGTAGTAATTGAGAAACCTGACAAAACTGTGCGTTTATGTTTAGATCCCCGCGAGCTGAATCAAAATGCCCTGAAAGAATCGTTTGAAATCCCACGCTTTGAAGACTTGCCTACTAAATTAAGAGGTAAGGAATACTTTACAGTGTTAGACCTCAAAGAAGGATTCTGGCAAATAGCTTTAGATTCAAAAAGTAGCGACATATGTGCATTTAGCACACCTTTTGGAACATATAAATTTTTAAGAATGCCATTTGGCTTAAATTTTGCTGCCGAATTGTTCCAAAAAATAAACACAAAGTATTTCGGCAACCTACCAGGAACGTTCATATATTTCGACGATATATTAGTATTCGGTTCAACTAAATTAGAACATGATTCTAACCTCAAAGCAGTTATTGAACGAGCAAATAAATTGAAAATAAAGTTCAATTCCACGAAACTACAATATTGCCAACAAGAAGTGAAATATTTAGGATATAATTTTTCGAAAGCAGGAATAAAAATTGATCCAGATCCGACAAAAGCTATTGAGGCTATCAAACAACCCACAGATAAAAAGGAATTACAGAGATTTCTAGGGTTAGTAAATTATCTAAGAAACTTTATACCGAACTTATCTGAGCTTACTGCCCCTTTGCGGGAATTACTTAAAAACAACGGTAAATATATGTGGCTAGATAGCCATGATGCTACATTTTATAAGCTTAAGAAACTAATTTCAACAGCCCCCATACTTCAGAATTTTAACGACAATTCTCCCATTTATATACAAATCGACGCATCGCAGTGAGGCTTAGGGAGCTGCCACATTCATGAAAATAAACCAATATTTTACGCGTCCAAATCCTTAACAGAAACTGAAAAAAAGATACGCTCAAATCGAAAAAGAAATGTTAGCTATTCTGTTTGCATGCCAGAAATTTCACAATTTCAGCTACGGTAAGCCGGTTACAATTCTAACGGATCATAATCCTTTAGTAGCTATCGTCAATAAACTTGTAAGCGATGTACACTCGAATAGATTACAACGAATTAAATTAAAACTTATGAAATACGATATCAATCTCAAATATGTCCCGGGTAAATATCTCTACATTGCTGATACACTTTCTAGAGCTTACATAATTGATACCGCTAAAGTAGTCGATAGTAGTCTAAATCATGTTATTCATTCAGTTAGTGTATCAGATAAACTAATACAAGAAATTAAAGAGGCTTTAAATTTTGATAGGGAATCAAATATGCTAATAGAAAGATGTTCAAAAGGGTGGCCTGTTTAGTCAAAAAATGTAGATCCACTCATTAAAAGATATTGGCCAATAAGAAATGACATATATATTGAAAATGGTCTTTTGTTTTACAAAAATAGAATCATTATCCCCACTTCACTCAGAAAAAGCATATTGCAAAAACTTCATGAAGGTCATATGGGGATTACAAAAACCAGGGAAGCAGCCAAGTTATTGGTATACTGGCTACACATCAACGAAGCTATAGAAGAATTTATAACAAATTGCAGGACGTGCGAAAAATTTCAAAACTCAAAGTGTAAACACCCTTTAATTCCGCATGAAGTCCCAAATCTTCCATTTAATAAAATAGCATGTGACATCTTCGAGTACGGAAACAACTCATATCTGGTTGTAGTAGACTACTTTTCTAAGTGGATTGAGATAAAACCTTTGCATCACAAAAGCGCAAATGATGTAATAAAACAAATAATGGAAGTGTTTTCATCTCACGGCGTTCCCGAAATTTTAATTGCGGATAATGTTCCTTTTAATTCTGTCGAATTTAAACGTTTTGCGGAAGAATGGAATTTTTCGTTAATTACCTCCAGCCCATTACACCCCCGCTCAAATGGTCTTGCCGAAAAAGCAGTGCATATTTCAAAAACACTCTTGAAAAAGTGTTGGGAAGATAATAAGGACATACATAGTGCATTATTTGCTTATAGAAATAACCCTATACCAGGCCTATCATATACCCCATGCCAGTTGCTTATGAGTAGACTACTTCGCCCCAAAATTCCTATTAAACGTGAGTTACTAAAACCGCAAAAGGTAATTAATATAGAAAGGAAAATAGAACAAAACCAAACACTTTACAAGAAGTTACAAGGCGATAATGTAACAGTTTAAAGAGGAAATACATTGAAACCGGCCCAGATTATACATCACCATTACACCCTTAGATCATATGTACTACGAACAGAAAATAATCGTCTGTTAAGAAGAAATTCCATACACTTAAGGCCTTCTAGTCTAGAACCACGATTTAAAGCCCCGGATATTACTGACATGGAAAGCCTGATTGAACATGAAAAGACTAATAGCAAAACAATTACCTCAATCAAAGTGCTGCAATGTCCAACCCAAATATCACTAATAATAGTTTTCAACAACCATCTGAAGTAATCAATGATCACAATAGGGTTAAACAAGGTAAACAGAAGCATATAACAAGATCAGGCCGAGTAGTTAAGCCCCCAGAGAGATTAACATATCACACACATTAAAATATTAAATGAGACACTTGTTTAAAGATAACAGTATTGTTTAAATTACTAGCTTATAAGTGATGGATTATTTTAGTTCGCTATATTAAGAATTGTTAGGATAGACATTAAAGTACATTGTGAAACTGAATTATGCATGTACATTAACAGGTATTCATATGCATTAGAGTTGTCGAACAAATCACATATAATATTATTATAAATCATTATAAATATATTTAATCTTGAATTATGTATAAAACGATATACGAACATTGTAGTATTAAGAAGACCTATAAAGAAGGGAGATGTTATATATGTAGTCAAACCTAACTATATGTCCATACATTTAAAATAGCAACAAGCATTTTGTAAATGTATCACAGTTAGGATAGCAGACATATGTATGTAGATACATATCACAGATAAGGCTTATATATCTCGTACGAATTGAAAGTCGGACAGTCTCCATCTAGCATTATAGCAATAAAGAGCTAAGCACAATCAGTGACTTTTTAATTAAAGCGAAATATAAAACATGTATATGCGAGGTTTATTTGGGACTGTTTCGATTTTGTGCTCGGTTGCATTTGTAAATGTTAGGAAATCCCCTACTAAGTAGAAGAGATCGTTGAAATCTTTACAATTCCGAATACTCTCGGTTTCTTCCAAATTACAGTGATCCAATTTAATCAGGGTGTGAGATGCAATCGAAGTCATTAAGGTCATGGCATTCTGGATTCATGTCATGAATTGCCAGTTCGACGTCCTGTTCATTCGTGTTGAGAGCTAGGACTTTTGCCATTCCTTGTGATAAGTTGACTATGGTATTACCTATGAACAACCCTGGCTTTACCTCTTTTTTAAAATATACTCCCATGGTTTGCTATTCTTGCCGTGCATACTTCTAGGGTATGTCCCAATTTGCGACAATACCTGCATGTTGGAGTATGGCTGTTTAAAGTGTTAATCTGTTTAGGAGGATTGCTTTTGTTTATGGCATTAGAAAAACTGTTATTTGGGATTGGCTTTATACGAATGTTTTGTGGACAATTTGGAGCTAAATGGCCCTGCGTCCTGCATTTGTAACAAAACGGGTTCTGTACTTGTACTAATTGAGCAGTGCAAGAAGAGTTCGTTGCTAATTTTGTTGCCTTTGATTCTAGGCGTAATGCTTGGTCGCCAATACATGACGTTATGGGCTTTAATGCTCTATTTTCGTGGAGTTTGGCTAGAGTTTGCAGTTGCTCGCTTATTAACCCGTCTTCAATCGCTCTAATAGCTTGTTTTTCGTTATCCTTTATTAGAGAATTTATTAATATTTTATCCGTCGTATATGAATGGGTGGCTTCAGTTAATTGAGCGTGTGTTATATTTATTCGTTTTAGGAATTCCTTGACAGGCTCTCCTGTTCTTTGTCTTGTGTTTTGGAGTTTTGATTGGAGTACTGACTTCTCTAGTTTTCCTTCGAATGTTTCGATTAGTATTTGCTTCAAATCTGACCACCTGCTTATATCATTGTACTTAAGTACATTGTAGGCATCTCCAAATAGCTTACTTTTAATTATTGAAAACAGGGTTGTTGGGTCAGTATTGGGACATTGTGGAGGTCTTTTGGATCGCCGTTAAAATTAGGTATTAACGATTTAATTTCTGATAGGGAAATATGTGAACTTTTAATTTCAGTGCTTTCATTGTGGAAGTATGATGAGTTAATTCTGGTGTCATGTTGGTAATTAGGGAAGCGGGTATCTAGCTGTTCTTGGATTGCAATTACAGCTTCTTCATATTCTGCTTCTTACAGAAGACATCTTCGGAGAAATATTTGTTTTCTAAATCTTGTGACGTAGATTGCATTTGGAATGTGTTATTGAGTTCCTCGAATTCTACCCAATGTTTATTCAGAATATTTAGTTTTTGTTCTAAATATGTTCTGTTAGCCGTAGGTAAGATATCTGGGTTTAATGACTGTATAACTCGTGTAATTGAGTTAATTTTTGTATTTATAATTCTGTATATATTTTCGTTTTTTGTCTCGTCTTTTGCTTTATTGGTTTCTGTGTCTTGTGATTTGGTTGGAATTCTCCACGAAGCTCTGGGTGATGGGATATGAAAGGGGTTTTGCTGGTTCATAACACTTTCTCAGATTGATTTTAATCTTTCGGAAAGTGTTGCTTTCGTCATCCTGTACCAGTCCTCAGTTTTGTCTGGACACAATTCTTTGAAATAATCGTGATCGGTCGTGAAGTCTTTATGCTGAATTATTTGTTCTTCTGTTTTCTCAAAGGCGCTCCATATTTCTTCGAGTTGTTGTAATTTACCGTTCATAAAGGTATTGGTACGCTTCACTTTACCGGCTTGGTGATAAGCCCCTAATATTTGCCTAATTGCACTGTTTTTTAGATGAGCAGAGCTCGTCGAAAGAAACGATTGCTTCAGTAATTGTAGTTTTTTGAAGTAACAGATGGAAAAATTAGTACAAGTATGATGTAGAGTTTTTAAATATTAGGAATGTCCGTTTCGAGCTTCGATTTGGTTGAATTTGGGGGGCTTATAGAATATGTGACAAAATTGTATTAAAATAAACACAGCCGGGTAAAAACTAATCGTCAAATTTCCAAACAGTAATAAGTGCGAATCGATTTGTTATGTGTAAACATGTACATATGGTTAAGCGACGGAAAAGGTATAGACCACAAGTAAATTACTAGGAATCTCAATATACTTATATAAAAAACCAATTTCCATCGGAAGACCAGACTTTCCCAGGAAGAAGAAAAAAAAATTTGTATCAGGGACAGCAAAGGAATTATCGTTATGTAGCAACATCCCTAATTTTCCTTTATTTGTTTTAATTTTTGTTTTTTTGAAAAGCACGTTTATAATAAAAGATAGAATTTCCGCATGTTGTATACAGGGTGTTTCCCCTTAGGAGGTCCATAGAGCGGGAGGTCATAGTACTCACCTAGACGAACCAAAAATTGTATGGCAGGGGGGGGGGCAATATCAACCGTTTAGGAGTTACAGGGTGATTCATAAAAAAGCTAGGTTTTCACAAAACACCCTGTATATTAAAAACTACATGGCGTATGGTCACAGTTAAGGGCACACTGTATGCAGAACTTCATGGCCTTTCCAACGACAGCTCAACCAGCCCCGTACCCCTCTCCCCGCAGAAGTTATGAGGGTCTAAACTAAAAATGTCGGATTTTCTTTCCTTTGTTTTTACTTTGACCTCTATTATTTTTGCAAAAAGGTCGTTAACATAACTCTTTTTTATAAAAACTGTAAACTGTAGACTCTCCTCTTTAAGTTGACCTATTACATCCTATGCGTTAACTGTAGCCGTTAAACAGTTATTAACTCATAACCTATTCAGGTTACACCGATATTTTTAAAATGACGTGCTAAAGGAACAAATTATCGTTGAGAATAGGTTTGAAAATAGGTTTGAGAATAGGTTTAGAGCTAATATCTCTTAAAGGGCTTCAGATAGCACATTGGGTGTAATAGGTCATATTAAAGAGGAGAGTCTACAGTTTACAGTTTTTATAAAAAAAAGTTATGTTAACGACCATTTTGCAAAAATAATAGAGGTCAAAGTAAAAAAAAAGGAAAGAAAATCCGAAATTTTTAATTTAGACATTCATAACTTCTCAGGGGAGAGGAGTACGGGGCTGGTTGAGCTGTCGTTGGAAAGGCCATGAAGTTCTGCATACAGTGAGCCCTTAACTGTGATCATACGCCCTGTAGTTTTTAATATACAGGGTGTTTTGTGAAAACCTAGCTTTTTTTATGAATCACCCTGTAACTCCTAAACGGTTGATATTCCCCCCCCCCCCCTGCCATACAATTTTTGGTTCGTCTAGGTGAGTACTATTACCTCCCGCTCTATGGACCTCCTAAGGGGAAACACCCTGTATATATAATTTTTTTTTTTTTTGATTTCTTATTTTGTGTCTCATGGATTAGTAAATTTGGGAGTAAGGCGAAGGTAAAAAATTATGTAAGGGAAAATATTTGGGTCAATATTTGAGATCCATCCTTCCAATCAATATCATCACCTGACAGATTGGCTGACGAAGTCCTACCGCAGGGGATTGATATTTAATTTTTGTCGAAGTCCTCTGACCAGCAAGCTTACGAAGTCTGGTCGCAGAGGTCGCTTCTAGGAAGAGCGGATTTCAATATTTCTCTGTTGAATTGAACGTTTCCTTAAATTAAACCGGAAATTTTCAGGAAATGCTTTTGTTTAGCAAGTTGCCTATATACGTACATTAGAAGAAAAAAAAATTTGGTAATAGGATAGGGAATTATTGGTATCACTTCTTTTAACTAAAAATCTCTCACTTCTATATTCACTTGCAAAGTAAAAAAAAATGTATATGTATATATATATTAATTTCTATAGTTAAACAAAAACAAAAGGTGATCTATACGTGTATAGGTATATTAATTTCAAAAGTATAATTGAAATATTAGGAAAAGGAAAAATTCTTCACGCTACCTTTAATTGTAGTTAGAGTTGCTGGTATATTCCTTTTTTTATGGTGATGCTATGTATAGTTGATGGATGTTCGATTTTCCACTTATTTTGCTTATTTTTAATGCTTCCTGGGTTGTAGATGTTGGAGTGGAGAAGTGAGCACTAAACGAAACAGTGTTGTTGTTGCGTTGGGCGTGCCGTTATTGTCTTCCTTCCTTCCTTCCAAAACGTCTTAATTGAGGCACGTTGGGTTATTGTCTTCCTTCCTTCCTTCCAAAACGTCTTAATTGAGGCACGTTGGAGCACTATAGAACTCACTGTTATACATATTATATCCTCTAAGTACCCTGTTTTAAGGGTACCAGGGCTTATTTTTTTGTCGATTGTTATTTTTATATTACTTATTATGTTTTATTTGTAGATATCTTTGTCACTTGTAAGTGTCGTTGATTTATTTATTAATTCAATAGACTTTTGTTTTTATAAATTAAATTTTGTTTATAATTTTTTGTTTATCTATTGTTGTTAATTTGATTTTTGTTTGTTTTCTATTATGGCGTTGCTGCCAATTTCTTACAGTTTCGTGGTAGGTATTTTATTATTTTATTTATTTATTTATTTTTTTATTGGTTTATTTATTAAATTTTTTTTACACCCAT
>OZ005744.1:90386051-90452254 GCA_963930735.1 Dioctria linearis
CACCGAAAAACATATAGTTGAAATATACAATACCATAGATACAGTTAGACTGGTACCCTATAACCCCCAAAACAAGACTTAGAAGTAAATATAGAAGAAATAATAAGAACTGCGACTATGACACAAAATACTACTCTGAAAACCCCACATCACACAAGGTAAAACCAGAAGAATGGGGCAACATCGTAGAACTCAAATGTGCGAATTGTGAATTGCACTATCTATGCCATACAAAGCAGAAGAATATAACCGAGCAGATAGAGACATACAAAGCCAATCCGAAGAGCTCAATATCAAGACACCTCAGAACCACAGACCACACCATTGGCCCAGAAATAAAGATTCTTGACAGAATAAGAGGGAACAGGAAAGCCTCAAAGTTTATAGCAGCATATATTGACACAAACGAGAGTAGCACCAGGAAATACATCTCCCTCGAAGAGATATCAACAGGAAGGCACTTCAAATACACACAGGAATACAACCATCACAGTATTAATAGGGCAGGCAGGTTTAAGCCTAAATATATCTAACATGATTAACAACCATCGGCAGCCACCTAGGTACAAAATACATATATTCATTTTACGATACGATTTTACGATATAATAGCCCATACCCCAACCTGCAGACATGCTACTTAACGTATTACTTCGCTGAGAGACATGAATGATGGGGAAAGTAACGAACTAAAAAGCCACCCCCGGCACCAACTGGACCACCATACGACGAACGATGACACAGACCTATATATGCGTCTTAACGGATATATAGCAGTATGCCTTAGTGAACCCATGCGGTTCACTAAACAGAGCTACAGACACAAAACAGATGACACAGTTGGGAGTCACTTTACTTGTGGCCAATAGCTCTGCGCCGACCCTCGAATTGTCTGCTCCGCCAAGGAACCCCATACACATGTAATCATCCAATAGGAATAATGAACACCCACATGCAGACCAACCCATTCTGAAACCTGCAGATCATATTAAGCCACCACAATATCGGCACTAAACCAGAATAAATTTAACCAAATGAATGATACCACAACCTTCGCACGGAAACTTGCTACGGGAAAGGAGGGAAACCAGGAAGCCACCCCCCCCAGGTTCCAGCTGAGACACCAAGCGGGCGGCGGTCTAGACCGCACATATGCGTACTCGAATGTGCATACATAATGCGGATACTATCAATCGTCTATCGTGTTGATCAGACCAAACCGGACCAATTGCTTTCGGCTGGAGGCATTTTACACGTGGCCAATGGTTCCACCCCCCGATCCTTGGCATATGCACTGTGCAGACAACCCCCCCCCCCCCCGCAAGGACACCCCAAAAGCTGAAGAACCCAGCACCTTTAAAGCACCCATATACATCAACAACTCCATTCGCAATCCCCCATGTAACAAAGCCAAGACCTACACAACCTTCAGTATAGAAAGGACAAAATGAAGGTCAAACATGCAAACGAAATAAATAACCGTAGATAGGAGACTGTACCTCTTTATTATTTTTAAGTATAACTACGACGCCGGCAGATCCCAACAATAGAAAACAGTACAGCACAAAACAATACAGCAGTTTCCAAGAAAAACTCATACCCAAACTGAGAATCAAAGAAAAAATTCATAATAATAAAAATATTTTTACCCATTCATAGATAGCTAAAAATTATAAACAAGAAAACGTAGGCCTCAATAAATCTACTCTCCCTTAAAATACACTAATAAACCACCTCGGTACCCATAATAAAAACTCTATGTATAAAGATGAACCCATATACACAACACCAATTGAGTGAACCAATCACGATATGTACCCAAGCCATCAGAAGGATATACGCAGCACAAAGAGGTAGTAACCCATGATCCATGAGATTACTCAGGCAGGAGCTACACATAATGAATACTCATAATTATAAATAAGTAGGGATACACTCTGCATCCTCTCATTACCAGCAAAGAAAACTAGAAGCCAGATTACTAATCGCCGCCGACTAGTTCAGACACGCATAGAATTCAAAATTAAAATCCCAAAAGTGTTTCTTAAATAAAAAATATAAATCAATATAAGTTCACAATTAAAGCATCATATAGGCACCATATATATCTACCGTAGTGCTCAGTGGTATATAGTTAAATAATAAACCGCATAACGGTAGCCTAGGACACACACGCGATAACAAGTGATAGCTACATCATAGTGATAGTGACACAAAACCAAAAAAGTGCCATAGTCATAACCAATAGTGAACAATTAGCATAAAAAGTTTTAATAAAATCAAGTGCTATTAATATACAATTAATCCTCGCTAGCCCCATATAGACACCACAATCGCCATCATATATATAGTCAGCTTCTGCCAAGATACCACTTCTAGGCAGCCTCTATACCTCCACGGTAACAGCAGTATCCATCGATACCTTCATTCGATCAACCAGTTGGCTCCCCCCAACCATAACATCTAGAACCTATATATATATATGCAGCAGCAAGACATAGCCCACTCACCTTACGATTTTGAAGATCCACATAGAGATCGTTACTCCACATCTTCAGGCAGATAGCCAACACAAAAAAATTATAACAGGCCAGCTCAACCTGAAAGAAAATTTTGCTAACGGTCACGAGCTCACTGGCCCTATAATATAACATCAATTCACAAACCACTTGCTCTCACCATAAAATTACACCCACTCTGAAGTAATAATAGAAAATATACTTATGGATTAGATTAAGATCTTTTTCAAAAACGGCCTGAACGGCAAACACCCGTACTCCATTCAAACTCCAGAACATAATTAGCACACCCATATTTACTTGTATAACAAATAATAATAAATCATACCGCGGCGCGAACAACAACATTAAGTGCATAGACACAGAAAAGTGACTATATAGTGAAATAAAGTGCGGCATATATCAGCACTGTTAAGGCATCCGTCAACAAACAGCACAACAACTCTAAAACACATTACTTGGTAAGTTTATACCTTTAGTATACATTATAAAATCACCCACAAAAATCCCATACAACAATAATTGGAAAAAACCCTCATGACAATGAGGTCCATCAGAAACGATAGTTTTCGTAACTATCCAGTCTCAACACCAATAGTAAACACAAAAATGCACCCAGAGCTTTTGAGCATGTGCAGCCAAAAAATATATATTAAATTAAATTATATAGCCAAGAAAGCCTCCCTACGCGCAGCACCCCAAGAACTGGCACCCCAAGATTCACATATACATATATACACGCACCTTCGAAGGTTAAATAAGAAATCCTTTTATTATCCAGAATAATTACACTTTAAGAAGGCATAAATAATAGAAACAGGAAACTATAGAATAAAAGAAAATAAAAAAGCAAAATAAAAATTAATTTTAAAAAATAAATCGAAAACGATCTAAAACACGGCACTGTTGACACTTGAAAAATAATTATTTTGTAAAACAGCAAACTCAAGGCAAGCTAAATTAGAAAGAATTTTTGGTCAGAAACAACCTGCAAGCATATTCTGAACAAATATCCACACCATTGAACTCAAAATACAGCATTATTTTAATGGTTATTTTAATAGTTATTTTAATAATTGTTTTAATGATAATTATTTTAATATTTGATTTTTATAAGATATTATAAGATTTTTAATACCTAAGCATACTTACCGAGATACCACACACTACTACCCCACATAAACATTTGTGAATCCATATGATACACATTCACATATTTTTAACATTCAAACCATAATGCAAAATCAGCACTATGATCTATTATAGGAAATACTCACACAAAATTAACTACTATAACCCAATCAAATAGCTTAAAAATAGGAAAATTTACACAGCACAAACTTCGTGTTCTACAACACAAAACGGGCACACAAACCCACTCCACATATAATATTAGGAACACCGCTGAAGATTTCCGTGGCTGGAATGAAACGACGTACGGTATAGCCAATAGTTAGCCTGCACGGCATCCCCAATCATCCCCCTTATCTATACTAACACTAACAAGCATCGGGCCTTCCTAGTACCGTCTAAGAACGCCCCACTACCCAAAATGTTACATTTTCCGGGACGTAACATACCGAATTCATCTTCTCAAGCACAGATCATTTGTATTCCAAGAATATATAATTTCCATACAACGTACATAGTCATATACCCATATATGTACCAAAGAAAGAACCCCCTGATCTCACCAGGAACAATGAAGACGGTTCATAAGCTTTAATGATATAGCACACCACATTTCTTCCCAAAAATCCTTCTCTGGACTGTTGCGTACCATCAGGGGTTATAGAGTAACGGAAGTACAGGCGTTTTACGAATTACCGGCGCGTTGCACACATTTAATTTAATACTGTTCAACTTATATATATATATTTTTTT
Source organism: Dioctria linearis (assembly GCA_963930735.1). NCBI lineage: Eukaryota > Metazoa > Arthropoda > Insecta > Diptera > Asilidae > Dioctria > Dioctria linearis. The sequence goes on from OZ005744.1 coordinate 90,390,455, forward strand.
ACATACATATTTTAATAAAACTCACCACATCTCCATTCCGGCGGACATCCATCAGAAGTCCGACCCCACATATTAGCAACTCTCAAAACAAAATAGACCCACCTACAATTCGTACTGAATGAAATCCTTTAGTACCAGACCTGACGGACGTCCCGTGGATAAACTAACAGGGCGTGGGGTGGATAAAATTGGTGCACCACGACTCCGTCGCAACGATTCGTAGCTAGTCTCCCATTTGGACACATAGCTGCACGATATCCTGCACCGGTTTATTTTAATTATTTTAATGATTTATTTTAATAATTGTTTTAGTTGTTTTAATTTTGATGGTTATTTTAATGATTGTTTTAATTATTTTAATTGTTTTAATTATTTTAATTATTTTAATGATTATTTTAATGATCGTTTTGATTATTTTAATGAAATTGTTTTAATTATTTTAATTATTTTAATTCCGGGACGTAACATACCGAATTCATCTTCTCAAGCACAGATCATTTGTATTCCAAGAATATATAATTTCCATACAACGTACATAGTCATATACCCATATATGTACCAAAGAAATAACCCCCTGATCTCACCAGGAACAATGAAGACGGTTCATAAGCTTTAATGATATAGCACACCAGATTTCTTCCCAAAAATCCTTCTCTGGACTGTTGCGTACCATCAGGGGTTATAGAGTAACGGAAGTACAGGCGTTTTACGAATTACCGGCGCGTTGCACACATTTAATTTAATACTGTTCAACTTATATATATATATTTTTTTACATACATATTTTAATAAAACTCACCACATCTCCATTCCGGCGGACATCCATCAGAAGTCCGACCCCACATATTAGCAACTCTCAAAACAAAATAGACCCACCTACAATTCGTACTGAATGAAATCCTTTAGTACCAGACCTGACGGACGTCCCGTGGATAAACTAACAGGGCGTGGGGTGGATAAAATTGGTGCACCACGACTCCGTCGCAACGATTCGTAGCTAGTCTCCCATTTGGACACATAGCTGCACGATATCCTGCACCGGTTTATTTTAATCTTTTGCGTGTTCCTAGAAAAGAACAACATCACTTTGAGCACTTAGGGCGATAAAGGAGAAGACGAAGACGCCTGATGACCGCGTCCCGCCAGTACACTGTAAGCCTCAAGAAAGTGCTGATCAGTGCTGTGAACGTTCGGGAACTAAAACACGACCCTTTCGAGTCATTAATCCGGCACTGGAATAGTAATCTATCTGGGAAGACCGAAGTGAAAGTAAGAGTCGAATTGGGTGCGGATCCACCACGTATTCACACATAAACATTACCAGTGCGTGTGCATGCATGATGGATCACCGAACCTTGAGATTCAATAAAGCATAGAACAAACAAAGCCAAACCATCTTATGATGCGCTCATCCAGAGATAGGATGTGGAAAACAGGTACCATCCTGATCACACGCCGTCAGTCCCATCATCTCCTCGAGCTGTATAATTACATATATGCACGCTATACCCCCAAGAGATCTCATTCATAAGGGCACCATCTATCGAATAAATAAGAGATGCCCTTCCCATAATATACGTATAAACCCTACGCACACATACTCCATATTAGTACTACGACCCTACTAACGAAAACCATTTCCATCTTTCTCTCCATCACCACAGATACACCACCATACCACAATGACACTGAGACAGATTACAGGAGGATTCAGAAACCTCACAACCTGTGAAATGGATCAAGACATGGAAGCCATTCTATCCTACGGACCCAAATTCGTGCCACCCACGGACAATGTTAACATAACCGAAACACTCATCATCCTGAATAACATAGCAGACATTACCCAAGAGGTCGACCCAATTAGCTACAGACAGAAAATTAGCATCCTCGCAAAACACACCAACAAATACATTAAAGCCAACGCAAACCGCAAGCAAACCAAAATAGATCGCAAAATAAACATGGCAGTAGGACGAATCAGGACCATGCTCGTTAATAGACCAGACATAACCATAATGGAGGCCGATAAAGGCAAGGTCACCGTTACCCTATACACGGAACAATACAAGACCCTGTTAAATAAAATGATAGAGGAAGGAATTCAGAAGGGCATATACAAAACAATCAACAAAGACAACGAAGACAGAATCCTACGAAGCATCGAACTATCATATAAGCACAAAATAAAACTCATCAGAGACAAGGGATTGTATATCAAAAGAAGCAGACCAACACTGCTAGGACGCACTCACGAAGACACAGTCATGTTGAGAGAACTCGCTGATTATGTCAACGAGATTGCCATTATGCACCCACTAATAAAAATCCACAAACCCCAACCTAAAATGAGACCCATTGTCGATAAGACACGATCTATCAACACAACACTAGGTAAATATATTAACAAAGCACTAGAGGACATGCGGCACCTACAGTTCTTTAAATTCGACCCCAACGTAAAGGATAGAGCCACGCTTAGGGAAGAATTGATAGGCCTAGAAATAATAGAAGGATATGAGCTATATACCATGGATGTCAAAGACATGTTCAATAATCTAAACTTAAAGAAACTCACATATCTAATCAAGGAAACTATAGGTCCTCGAATAAAAGATACCTATAATATCCAAAATCTGATGAACCTAATCGAATTTGACCTATATCAATCGAACTATTTCAAAATAAACGGAAACATTTATAAGCAGGCCAAAGGTACACCAATGGGAGGTAAAACATCCAGCAAATATGCCAGCATATTCATTGACTATACAGTCAACAAGATCCTCCCTGCCCTCCAAGCAATGGGCGTGGCATTCATTAAGATATATGTCGACGACTTCTTGCTATATGCCAGAAAGAGCAGTATACACAACACTAAGAAACTACTTGAGCACAACCTAGACATGGAGCTAACCATGGAGGAAGAAAACATCGAAAAACAAATAAACTATTTAGATTTGACCATAATTAGAACCCCAACATCCTTAAAAACAAAATGGTACAGGAAAGAAATCTCATCCAACAGACTGATCAACTTCTACTCCGATCAGCCAACCATATATAAAACAAACACGATAATACATAGGTTAACATATGCACTTGAAGTAACCGATCCGGACTATCAAATGGAGATAGTACACAAACTCACACAGGAACTGATTGACAACAATTACCCCGCAGCCATCATCAACAGCAGCTATCGGCAAGCTTGCCAAAAGGCTGCGTTGCCAAGACACAAACAGGAGAGAATCCTAGCAGCAGTTAATGCCTCCCATCCCAGCCAAATAGAACCCATTATATACAACCCCCAAAGGCAAGGCACTTTCCTTAGGATACCATTTAGCGATCACACCACCGAAAAACTTATAGTTGAAATATACAATACCATAGATACAGTTAGACTGGTACCCTATAACCCCCAAAAACAAGACTTAGAAGTAAATATAGAAGAAATAATAAGAACTGCGACTATGACACAAAATACTACTCTGAAAACCCCACATCACACAAGGTAAAACCAGAAGAATGGGGCAACATCGTAGAACTCAAATGTGCGAATTGTGAATTGCACTATCTATGCCATACAAAGCAGAAGAATATAACCGAGCAGATAGAGACATACAAAGCCAATCCGAAGAGCTCAATATCAAGACACCTCAGAACCACAGACCACACCATTGGCCCAGAAATAAAGATTCTTGACAGAATAAGAGGGAACAGGAAAGCCTCAAAGTTTATAGCAGCATATATTGACACAAACGAGAGTAGCACCAGGAAATACATCTCCCTCGAAGAGATATCAACAGGAAGGCACTTCAAATACACACAGGAATACAACCATCACAGTATTAATAGGGCAGGCAGGTTTAAGCCTAAATATATCTAACATGATTAACAACCATCGGCAGCCACCTAGGTACAAAATACATATATTCATTTTACGATACGATTTTACGATATAATAGCCCATACCCCAACCTGCAGACATGCTACTTAACGTATTACTTCGCTGAGAGACATGACTGATGGGAAAGTAACGAACTAAAAAGCCACCCCCGGCACCAACTGGACCACCATACGACGAACGATGACACAGACCTATATATGCGTCTTAACGGATATATAGCAGTATGCCTTAGTGAACCCATGCGGTTCACTAAACAGAGCTACAGACACAAAACAGATGACACAGTTGGGAGTCACTTTACTTGTGGCCAATAGCTCTGCGCCGACCCTCGAATTGTCTGCTCCGCCAAGGAACCCCATACACATGTAATCATCCAATAGGAATAATGAACACCCACATGCAGACCAACCCATTCTGAAACCTGCAGATCATATTAAGCCACCACAATATCGGCACTAAACCAGAATAAATTTAACCAAATGAATGATACCACAACCTTCGCACGGAAACTTGCTACGGGAAAGGAGGGAAACCAGGAAGCCACCCCCCCAGGTTCCAGCTGAGACACCAAGCGGGCGGCGGTCTAGACCGCACATATGCGTACTCGAATGTGCATACATAATGCGGATACTATCAATCGTCTATCGTGTTGATCAGACCAAACCGGACCAATTGCTTTCGGCTGGAGGCATTTTACACGTGGCCAATGGTTCCACCCCCGATCCTTGGCATATGCACTGTGCAGACAACCCCCCCCCCCCCGCAAGGACACCCAAAAGCTGAAGAACCCAGCACCTTTAAAGCACCCATATACATCAACAACTCCATTCGCAATCCCCCATGTAACAAAGCCAAGACCTACACAACCTTCAGTATAGAAAGGACAAAATGAAGGTCAAACATGCAAACGAAATAAATTAACCGTAGATAGGAGACTGTACCTCTTTATTATTTTTAAGTATAACTACGACGCCGGCAGATCCCAACAATAGAAAACAGTACAGCACAAAACAATACAGCAGTTTCCAAGAAAAACTCATACCCAAACTGAGAATCAAAGAAAAAATTCATAATAATAAAAATATTTTTACCCATTCATAGATAGCTCAAAATTATAAACAAGAAAACGTAGGCCTCAATAAATCTACTCTCCCTTAAAATACACTAATAAACCACCTCGGTACCCATAATAAAAACTCTATGTATAAAGATGAACCCATATACACAACACCAATTGAGTGAACCAATCACGATATGTACCCAAGCCATCAGAAGGATATACGCAGCACAAACAGGTAGTAACCCATGATCCATGAGATTACTCAGGCAGGAGCTACACATAATGAATACTCATAATTATAAATAAGTAGGGATACACTCTGCATCCTCTCATTACCAGCAAAGAAAACTAGAAGCCAGATTACTAATCGCCGCCGACTAGTTCAGACACGCATAGAATTCAAAATTAAAATCCCAAAAGTGTTTCTTAAATAAAAAATATAAATCAATATAAGTTCACAATTAAAGCATCATATAGGCACCATATATATCTACCGTAGTGCTCAGTGGTATATAGTTAAATAATAAACCGCATAACGGTAGCCTAGGACACACACGCGATAACAAGTGATAGCTACATCATAGTGATAGTGACACAAAACCAAAAAAGTGCCATAGTCATAACCAATAGTGAACAATTAGCATAAAAAGTTTTAATAAAATCAAGTGCTATTAATATACAATTAATCCTCGCTAGCCCCATATAGACACCACAATCGCCATCATATATATAGTCAGCTTCTGCCAAGATACCACTTCTAGGCAGCCTCTATACCTCCACGGTAACAGCAGTATCCATCGATACCTTCATTCGATCAACCAGTTGGCTCCCCCCAACCATAACATCTAGAACCTATATATATATATATGCAGCAGCAAGACATAGCCCACTCACCTTACGATTTTGAAGATCCACATAGAGATCGTTACTCCACATCTTCAGGCAGATAGCCAACACAAAAAAATTATAACAGGCCAGCTCAACCTGAAAGAAAATTTTGCTAACGGTCACGAGCTCACTGGCCCTATAATATAACATCAATTCACAAACCACTTGCTCTCACCATAAAATTACACCCACTCTGAAGTAATAATAGAAAATATACTTATGGATTAGATTAAGATCTTTTTCAAAAACGGCCTGAACGGCAAACACCCGTACTCCATTCAAACTCCAGAACATAATTAGCACACCCATATTTACTTGTATAACAAATAATAATAAATCATACCGCGGCGCGAACAACAACATTAAGTGCATAGACACAGAAAAGTGACTATATAGTGAAATAAAGTGCGGCATATATCAGCACTGTTAAGGCATCCGTCAACAAACAGCACAACAACTCTAAAACACATTACTTGGTAAGTTTATACCTTTAGTATACATTATAAAATCACCCACAAAAATCCCATACAACAATAATTGGAAAAAACCCTCATGACAATGAGGTCCATCAGAAACGATAGTTTTCGTAACTATCCAGTCTCAACACCAATAGTAAACACAAAAATGCACCCAGAGCTTTTGAGCATGTGCAGCCAAAAAATATATATTAAATTAAATTATATAGCCAAGAAAGCCTCCCTACGCGCAGCACCCCAAGAACTGGCACCCCAAGATTCACATATACATATATACACGCACCTTCGAAGGTTAAATAAGAAATCCTTTTATTATCCAGAATAATTACACTTTAAGAAGGCATAAATAATAGAAACAGGAAACTATAGAATAAAAGAAAATAAAAAAGCAAAATAAAAATTAATTTTAAAAAATAAATCGAAAACGATCTAAAACACGGCACTGTTGACACTTGAAAAATAATTATTTTGTAAAACAGCAAACTCAAGGCAAGCTAAATTAGAAAGAATTTTTGGTCAGAAACAACCTGCAAGCATATTCTGAACAAATATCCACACCATTGAACTCAAAATACAGCATTATTTTAATGGTTATTTTAATAGTTATTTTAATAATTGTTTTAATGATAATTATTTTAATATTTGATTTTTATAAGATATTATAAGATTTTTAATACCTAAGCATACTTACCGAGATACCACACACTACTACCCCACATAAACATTTGTGAATCCATATGATACACATTCACATATTTTTAACATTCAAACCATAATGCAAAATCAGCACTATGATCTATTATAGGAAATACTCACACAAAATTAACTACTATAACCCAATCAAATAGCTTAAAAATAGGAAAATTTACACAGCACAAACTTCGTGTTCTACAACACAAAACGGGCACACAAACCCACTCCACATATAATATTAGGAACACCGCTGAAGATTTCCGTGGCTGGAATGAAACGACGTACGGTATAGCCAATAGTTAGCCTGCACGGCATCCCCAATCATCCCCCTTATCTATACTAACACTAACAAGCATCGGGCCTTCCTAGTACCGTCTAAGAACGCCCCACTACCCAAAATGTTACATTTTCCGGGACGTAACATACCGAATTCATCTTCTCAAGCACAGATCATTTGTATTCCAAGAATATATAATTTCCATACAACGTACATAGTCATATACCCATATATGTACCAAAGAAAGAACCCCCTGATCTCACCAGGAACAATGAAGACGGTTCATAAGCTTTAATGATATAGCACACCACATTTCTTCCCAAAAATCCTTCTCTGGACTGTTGCGTACCATCAGGGGTTATAGAGTAACGGAAGTACAGGCGTTTTACGAATTACCGGCGCGTTGCACACATTTAATTTAATACTGTTCAACTTATATATATATATTTTTTTACATACATATTTTAATAAAACTCACCACATCTCCATTCCGGCGGACATCCATCAGAAGTCCGACCCCACATATTAGCAACTCTCAAAACAAAATAGACCCACCTACAATTCGTACTGAATGAAATCCTTTAGTACCAGACCTGACGGACGTCCCGTGGATAAACTAACAGGGCGTGGGGTGGATAAAATTGGTGCACCACGACTCCGTCGCAACGATTCGTAGCTAGTCTCCCATTTGGACACATAGCTGCACGATATCCTGCACCGGTTTATTTTAATTATTTTAATGATTTATTTTAATAATTGTTTTAGTTGTTTTAATTTTGATGGTTATTTTAATGATTGTTTTAATAATTTTAATTGTTTTAATTATTTTAATTATTTTAATGATTATTTTAATGATCGTTTTGATTATTTTAATGAAATTGTTTTAATTATTTTAATTATTTTAATTCCGGGACGTAACATACCGAATTCATCTTCTCAAGCACAGATCATTTGTATTCCAAGAATATATAATTTCCATACAACGTACATAGTCATATACCCATATATGTACCAAAGAAATAACCCCCTGATCTCACCAGGAACAATGAAGACGGTTCATAAGCTTTAATGATATAGCACACCAGATTTCTTCCCAAAAATCCTTCTCTGGACTGTTGCGTACCATCAGGGGTTATAGAGTAACGGAAGTACAGGCGTTTTACGAATTACCGGCGCGTTGCACACATTTAATTTAATACTGTTCAACTTATATATATATATTTTTTTACATACATATTTTAATAAAACTCACCACATCTCCATTCCGGCGGACATCCATCAGAAGTCCGACCCCACATATTAGCAACTCTCAAAACAAAATAGACCCACCTACAATTCGTACTGAATGAAATCCTTTAGTACCAGACCTGACGGACGTCCCGTGGATAAACTAACAGGGCGTGGGGTGGATAAAATTGGTGCACCACGACTCCGTCGCAACGATTCGTAGCTAGTCTCCCATTTGGACACATAGCTGCACGATATCCTGCACCGGTTTATTTTAATCTTTTGCGTGTTCCTAGAAAAGAACAACATCACTTTGAGCACTTAGGGCGATAAAGGAGAAGACGAAGACGCCTGATGACCGCGTCCCGCCAGTACACTGTAAGCCTCAAGAAAGTGCTGATCAGTGCTGTGAACGTTCGGGAACTAAAACACGACCCTTTCGAGTCATTAATCCGGCACTGGAATAGTAATCTATCTGGGAAGACCGAAGTGAAAGTAAGAGTCGAATTGGGTGCGGATCCACCACGTATTCACACATAAACATTACCAGTGCGTGTGCATGCATGATGGATCACCGAACCTTGAGATTCAATAAAGCATAGAACAAACAAAGCCAAACCATCTTATGATGCGCTCATCCAGAGATAGGATGTGGAAAACAGGTACCATCCTGATCACACGCCGTCAGTCCCATCATCTCCTCGAGCTGTATAATTACATATATGCACGCTATACCCCCAAGAGATCTCATTCATAAGGGCACCATCTATCGAATAAATAAGAGATGCCCTTCCCATAATATACGTATAAACCCTACGCACACATACTCCATATTAGTACTACGACCCTACTAACGAAAACCATTTCCATCTTTCTCTCCATCACCACAGATACACCACCATACCACAATGACACTGAGACAGATTACAGGAGGATTCAGAAACCTCACAACCTGTGAAATGGATCAAGACATGGAAGCCATTCTATCCTACGGACCCAAATTCGTGCCACCCACGGACAATGTTAACATAACCGAAACACTCATCATCCTGAATAACATAGCAGACATTACCCAAGAGGTCGACCCAATTAGCTACAGACAGAAAATTAGCATCCTCGCAAAACACACCAACAAATACATTAAAGCCAACGCAAACCGCAAGCAAACCAAAATAGATCGCAAAATAAACATGGCAGTAGGACGAATCAGGACCATGCTCGTTAATAGACCAGACATAACCATAATGGAGGCCGATAAAGGCAAGGTCACCGTTACCCTATACACGGAACAATACAAGACCCTGTTAAATAAAATGATAGAGGAAGGAATTCAGAAGGGCATATACAAAACAATCAACAAAGACAACGAAGACAGAATCCTACGAAGCATCGAACTATCATATAAGCACAAAATAAAACTCATCAGAGACAAGGGATTGTATATCAAAAGAAGCAGACCAACACTGCTAGGACGCACTCACGAAGACACAGTCATGTTGAGAGAACTCGCTGATTATGTCAACGAGATTGCCATTATGCACCCACTAATAAAAATCCACAAACCCCAACCTAAAATGAGACCCATTGTCGATAAGACACGATCTATCAACACAACACTAGGTAAATATATTAACAAAGCACTAGAGGACATGCGGCACCTACAGTTCTTTAAATTCGACCCCAACGTAAAGGATAGAGCCACGCTTAGGGAAGAATTGATAGGCCTAGAAATAATAGAAGGATATGAGCTATATACCATGGATGTCAAAGACATGTTCAATAATCTAAACTTAAAGAAACTCACATATCTAATCAAGGAAACTATAGGTCCTCGAATAAAAGATACCTATAATATCCAAAATCTGATGAACCTAATCGAATTTGACCTATATCAATCGAACTATTTCAAAATAAACGGAAACATTTATAAGCAGGCCAAAGGTACACCAATGGGAGGTAAAACATCCAGCAAATATGCCAGCATATTCATTGACTATACAGTCAACAAGATCCTCCCTGCCCTCCAAGCAATGGGCGTGGCATTCATTAAGATATATGTCGACGACTTCTTGCTATACACCAGAAAGAGCAGTATACACAACACTAAGAAACTACTTGAGCACAACCTAGACATGGAGCTAACCATGGAGGAAGAAAACATCGAAAAACAAATAAACTATTTAGATTTGACCATAATTAGAACCCCAACATCCTTAAAAACAAAATGGTACAGGAAAGAAATCTCATCCAACAGACTGATCAACTTCTACTCCGATCAGCCAACCATATATAAAACAAACACGATAATACATAGGTTAACATATGCACTTGAAGTAACCGATCCGGACTATCAAATGGAGATAGTACACAAACTCACACAGGAACTGATTGACAACAATTACCCCGCAGCCATCATCAACAGCAGCTATCGGCAAGCTTGCCAAAAGGCTGCGTTGCCAAGACACAAACAGGAGAGAATCCTAGCAGCAGTTAATGCCTCCCATCCCAGCCAAATAGAACCCATTATATACAACCCCCAAAGGCAAGGCACTTTCCTTAGGATACCATTTAGCGATCACACCACCGAAAAACATATAGTTGAAATATACAATACCATAGATACAGTTAGACTGGTACCCTATAACCCCCAAAAACAAGACTTAGAAGTAAATATAGAAGAAATAATAAGAACTGCGACTATGACACAAAATACTACTCTGAAAACCCCACATCACACAAGGTAAAACCAGAAGAATGGGGCAACATCGTAGAACTCAAATGTGCGAATTGTGAATTGCACTATCTATGCCATACAAAGCAGAAGAATATAACCGAGCAGATAGAGACATACAAAGCCAATCCGAAGAGCTCAATATCAAGACACCTCAGAACCACAGACCACACCATTGGCCCAGAAATAAAGATTCTTGACAGAATAAGAGGGAACAGGAAAGCCTCAAAGTTTATAGCAGCATATATTGACACAAACGAGAGTAGCACCAGGAAATACATCTCCCTCGAAGAGATATCAACAGGAAGGCACTTCAAATACACACAGGAATACAACCATCACAGTATTAATAGGGCAGGCAGGTTTAAGCCTAAATATATCTAACATGATTAACAACCATCGGCAGCCACCTAGGTACAAAATACATATATTCATTTTACGATACGATTTTACGATATAATAGCCCATACCCCAACCTACAGACATGCTACTTAACGTATTACTTCGCTGAGAGACATGACTGATGGGAAAGTAACGAACTAAAAAGCCACCCCCGGCACCAACTGGACCACCATACGACGAACGATGACACAGACCTATATATGCGTCTTAACGGATATATAGCAGTATGCCTTAGTGAACCCATGCGGTTCACTAAACAGAGCTACAGACACAAAACAGATGACACAGTTGGGAGTCACTTTACTTGTGGCCAATAGCTCTGCGCCGACCCTCGAATTGTCTGCTCCGCCAAGGAACCCCATACACATGTAATCATCCAATAGGAATAATGAACACCCACATGCAGACCAACCCATTCTGAAACCTGCAGATCATATTAAGCCACCACAATATCGGCACTAAACCAGAATAAATTTAACCAAATGAATGATACCACAACCTTCGCACGGAAACTTGCTACGGGAAAGGAGGGAAACCAGGAAGCCACCCCCCCAGGTTCCAGCTGAGACACCAAGCGGGCGGCGGTCTAGACCGCACATATGCGTACTCGAATGTGCATACATAATGCGGATACTATCAATCGTCTATCGTGTTGATCAGACCAAACCGGACCAATTGCTTTCGGCTGGAGGCATTTTACACGTGGCCAATGGTTCCACCCCCGATCCTTGGCATATGCACTGTGCAGACAACCCCCCCCCCCGCAAGGACACCCAAAAGCTGAAGAACCCAGCACCTTTAAAGCACCCATATACATCAACAACTCCATTCGCAATCCCCCATGTAACAAAGCCAAGACCTACACAACCTTCAGTATAGAAAGGACAAAATGAAGGTCAAACATGCAAACGAAATAAATTAACCGTAGATAGGAGACTGTACCTCTTTATTATTTTTAAGTATAACTACGACGCCGGCAGATCCCAACAATAGAAAACAGTACAGCACAAAACAATACAGCAGTTTCCAAGAAAAACTCATACCCAAACTGAGAATCAAAGAAAAAATTCATAATAATAAAAATATTTTTACCCATTCATAGATAGCTAAAAATTATAAACAAGAAAACGTAGGCCTCAATAAATCTACTCTCCCTTAAAATACACTAATAAACCACCTCGGTACCCATAATAAAAACTCTATGTATAAAGATGAACCCATATACACAACACCAATTGAGTGAACCAATCACGATATGTACCCAAGCCATCAGAAGGATATACGCAGCACAAACAGGTAGTAACCCATGATCCATGAGATTACTCAGGCAGGAGCTACACATAATGAATACTCATAATTATAAATAAGTAGGGATACACTCTGCATCCTCTCATTACCAGCAAAGAAAACTAGAAGCCAGATTACTAATCGCCGCCGACTAGTTCAGACACGCATAGAATTCAAAATTAAAATCCCAAAAGTGTTTCTTAAATAAAAAATATAAATCAATATAAGTTCACAATTAAAGCATCATATAGGCACCATATATATCTACCGTAGTGCTCAGTGGTATATAGTTAAATAATAAACCGCATAACGGTAGCCTAGGACACACACGCGATAACAAGTGATAGCTACATCATAGTGATAGTGACACAAAACCAAAAAAGTGCCATAGTCATAACCAATAGTGAACAATTAGCATAAAAAGTTTTAATAAAATCAAGTGCTATTAATATACAATTAATCCTCGCTAGCCCCATATAGACACCACAATCGCCATCATATATATAGTCAGCTTCTGCCAAGATACCACTTCTAGGCAGCCTCTATACCTCCACGGTAACAGCAGTATCCATCGATACCTTCATTCGATCAACCAGTTGGCTCCCCCCAACCATAACATCTAGAACCTATATATATATATGCAGCAGCAAGAAATAGCCCACTCACCTTACGATTTTGAAGATCCACATAGAGATCGTTACTCCACATCTTCAGGCAGATAGCCAACACAAAAAAATTATAACAGGCCAGCTCAACCTGAAAGAAAATTTTGCTAACGGTCACGAGCTCACTGGCCCTATAATATAACATCAATTCACAAACCACTTGCTCTCACCATAAAATTACACCCACTCTGAAGTAATAATAGAAAATATACTTATGGATTAGATTAAGATCTTTTTCAAAAACGGCCTGAACGGCAAACACCCGTACTCCATTCAAACTCCAGAACATAATTAGCACACCCATATTTACTTGTATAACAAATAATAATAAATCATACCGCGGCGCGAACAACAACATTAAGTGCATAGACACAGAAAAGTGACTATATAGTGAAATAAAGTGCGGCATATATCAGCACTGTTAAGGCATCCGTCAACAAACAGCACAACAACTCTAAAACACATTACTTGGTAAGTTTATACCTTTAGTATACATTATAAAATCACCCACAAAAATCCCATACAACAATAATTGGAAAAAACCCTCATGACAATGAGGTCCATCAGAAACGATAGTTTTCGTAACTATCCAGTCTCAACACCAATAGTAAACACAAAAATGCACCCAGAGCTTTTGAGCATGTGCAGCCAAAAAATATATATTAAATTAAATTATATAGCCAAGAAAGCCTCCCTACGCGCAGCACCCCAAGAACTGGCACCCCAAGATTCACATATACATATATACACGCACCTTCGAAGGTTAAATAAGAAATCCTTTTATTATCCAGAATAATTACACTTTAAGAAGGCATAAATAATAGAAACAGGAAACTATAGAATAAAAGAAAATAAAAAAGCAAAATAAAAATTAATTTTAAAAAATAAATCGAAAACGATCTAAAACACGGCACTGTTGACACTTGAAAAATAATTATTTTGTAAAACAGCAAACTCAAGGCAAGCTAAATTAGAAAGAATTTTTGGTCAGAAACAACCTGCAAGCATATTCTGAACAAATATCCACACCATTGAACTCAAAATACAGCATTATTTTAATGGTTATTTTAATAGTTATTTTAATAATTGTTTTAATGATAATTATTTTAATATTTGATTTTTATAAGATATTATAAGATTTTTAATACCTAAGCATACTTACCGAGATACCACACACTACTACCCCACATAAACATTTGTGAATCCATATGATACACATTCACATATTTTTAACATTCAAACCATAATGCAAAATCAGCACTATGATCTATTATAGGAAATACTCACACAAAATTAACTACTATAACCCAATCAAATAGCTTAAAAATAGGAAAATTTACACAGCACAAACTTCGTGTTCTACAACACAAAACGGGCACACAAACCCACTCCACATATAATATTAGGAACACCGCTGAAGATTTCCGTGGCTGGAATGAAACGACGTACGGTATAGCCAATAGTTAGCCTGCACGGCATCCCCAATCATCCCCCTTATCTATACTAACACTAACAAGCATCGGGCCTTCCTAGTACCGTCTAAGAACGCCCCACTACCCAAAATGTTACATTTTCCGGGACGTAACATACCGAATTCATCTTCTCAAGCACAGATCATTTGTATTCCAAGAATATATAATTTCCATACAACGTACATAGTCATATACCCATATATGTACCAAAGAAAGAACCCCCTGATCTCACCAGGAACAATGAAGACGGTTCATAAGCTTTAATGATATAGCACACCAGATTTCTTCCCAAAAATCCTTCTCTGGACTGTTGCGTACCATCAGGGGTTATAGAGTAACGGAAGTACAGGCGTTTTACGAATTACCGGCGCGTTGCACACATTTAATTTAATACTGTTCAACTTATATATATATATTTTTTTACATACATATTTTAATAAAACTCACCACATCTCCATTCCGGCGGACATCCATCAGAAGTCCGACCCCACATATTAGCAACTCTCAAAACAAAATAGACCCACCTACAATTCGTACTGAATGAAATCCTTTAGTACCAGACCTGACGGACGTCCCGTGGATAAACTAACAGGGCGTGGGGTGGATAAAATTGGTGCACCACGACTCCGTCGCAACGATTCGTAGCTAGTCTCCCATTTGGACACATAGCTGCACGATATCCTGCACCGGTTTATTTTAATTATTTTAATGATTTATTTTAATAATTGTTTTAGTTGTTTTAATTTTGATGGTTATTTTAATGATTGTTTTAATTATTTTAATTGTTTTAATTATTTTAATTATTTTAATGATTATTTTAATGATCGTTTTGATTATTTTAATGAAATTGTTTTAATTATTTTAATTATATTAATTATTTTAATTCCGGGACGTAACATACCGAATTCATCTTCTCAAGCACAGATCATTTGTATTCCAAGAATATATAATTTCCATACAACGTACATAGTCATATACCCATATATGTACCAAAGAAATAACCCCCTGATCTCACCAGGAACAATGAAGACGGTTCATAAGCTTTAATGATATAGCACACCAGATTTCTTCCCAAAAATCCTTCTCTGGACTGTTGCGTACCATCAGGGGTTATAGAGTAACGGAAGTACAGGCGTTTTACGAATTACCGGCGCGTTGCACACATTTAATTTAATACTGTTCAACTTATATACATATATATATTTTTTTACATACATATTTTAATAAAACTCACCACATCTCCATTCCGGCGGACATCCATCAGAAGTCCGACCCCACATATTAGCAACTCTCAAAACAAAATAGACCCACCTACAATTCGTACTGAATGAAATCCTTTAGTACCAGACCTGACGGACGTCCCGTGGATAAACTAACGGGGCGTGGGGTGGATAAAATTGGTGCACCACGACTCCGTCGCAACGATTCGTAGCTAGTCTCCCATTTGGACACATAGCTGCACGATATCCTGCACCGGTTTATTTTAATAATTATTTTAATAATAATTTCCATCATTCAGTCAGCAAGGCTTGGGTCTCACCACGTTGGTAGGGCATGAGATAGACATTGGTCTGGCGAAACCCATTAAACAGCGTTTCTATTCAGTGTCTCCGGCAGTGCAGAAATCCTTATACGATGAGCTCGACCGAATGCTGTCGCTAGGAGTCATTGAGGAAAGCTAAAGTTCATGGTCGTCAGCAGTCACTTTAGTTAAGAAGGCTAACGGTAAAGTGCGCCTCTGTCTGGACGCCCGAAAATTAAACTCCGTAACAGTCCCAGATACCTTTCGGTTACCTCTTATAGATGGACTCCCCAGTAGACTCCAGGAGAGAAAGTTCATCTCTGCCATAGATTTAAAGGATGCGGTCTGGCAGATCCCTCTCGCTATGGGATCAAGAGACAAAACGGCTTTCGCAGTGCCGAGAAGACCCTTATACCAGTTCAAGGTGCTTCCGTTTGGACATTGCAACGCTCCGCAGACAATATGCAAGCTGATGTGCAACGTCATCCCTCACCAACTGCATGACCGAGTGTCTGTGTATCTTGACGACCTACTCATTACTTCCTCCTTAACTAAGGTTTCTGCCGGATGTCGCGTCGTTGCTTCGCGCTGCCGGCCTGACGATCAACGTAGAGAAAAGTAAGTTTTGTATGAGAGAGGTCAGATATCTTGGCTTTGTAGTTGGGGATGGGTGCTTGCGGGCTGATCCCGAAAAGGTCACTGCTATTCAGAGCTTGCCAAGGCCAACAACTGTCAAGAAAATACGTAGCTTCCTCGGAGTATGCGGCTGGTATAGGAGGTTCATTCCACATTTCGCTACCATCGCTAGTCCACTGACGAACCTTCTAAAGAAAAACATCAAGTTCGAGTGGAACGAACAAGCTGAACTGGCATTCCAACAGTTAAAACAGTATCTCATGACCGCCCCAGTGCTCGCGAATCCTGACTTCTCCAAGCCCTTTTTCATTCAGTGCGACGCTAGCACTACAGGGTTGGAAGCGTCTTGTTTCAGCGTTCTGTGGATGGGGATGCTGAAGCTGAACGCTGCTCAACGCAACTACAGCATAACCGAGTTAGAATGTCTGGCCGCCGTATTGAGTATAAAGAGGTTCAAGCCGTTTGTGGAAGGACTCGAGTTCACGGCCATTACTGACCACGCTAGCCTCAAATGGCTCATGGACCAACGGGATCTATGGAGCTTCAAACTCCAGACCTTCAAATTTCACATTGAATACCGTAAAGGTAAGGACAATGTTGTGGCTGATGCTCTTTGCAGGTCATTTGCTGACGAGGCAGCGGAACAACACACAGACGAGTTAGTTTATCCTGCGCAAGTCAGTTCGCTTGATTTCAAGTCTCCCGCATTCGATGAGAAAACGTATGTGGAGAGAATCCAGCGGATCACTTCCAATCCAAGCAGTTTTCAGAACTTACGGTGATAAGGTATATATCTCATTCTCGTTTCCAAATAACAACGTCTCAGAGGATCGGGTTCAGTGGAAGCTATGGGTTCCTGATAGTCTCACTGGCGATTTGATAAAATCCGAGCATAGTCCTCCTATAGCAGCACATTTCGGTTTCCCAAAAACCTTAGAGAAACTACGTCGTCCGTATTACTGGCCGAGCATGGCTTCAGAAGTACGACAGTTCATAAACGCCTGCGAAACGTGTAAACTGATCAAGCCGACCAATGTGTCTTCAAGACCTCCCCTGGGCACGATACGGACTACCGAGCTGCCATGGCAACGCATCTTCTTTGATTTTTTAGGTCCATACCCGCGTAGTCGAGGTGGTAATAGGTATATCTTCATCGTACTGGACCACTTATCTAAGTTCGTGCTGTTGAAAGCAATGCCAGAGGCCACAGCCTCGCGGGTCGTCAAATTTCTGGAGCAAGAAGTCTTCTTAATATTTGGGGTTCCGGAAATGGTACATTCAGAAAATGGTAGCCAGTTCATTGCAAAAATATTCGCTCAACTGTTAGACCGTTACGGGGTGAAACACATCTTCTCACCAGCCTACTCTCCTCAGTTAAACGCCTCAGAGCGTGTCAACCAGTCGGTCCTGGCAGCGATTCGCGCCTATGTCGGGACGGAGCATCCGAATTGGGACTAACATCTGAGCGAGATCGGCTTCGCCATCCGCAACGTCGTGCATGAGTCATCTAAGTGCTCACCATATTTCCTGCTCTTTGGTCGATATCCGGTAACAAGCGGGGCTCATATCAACTCCTTCTAGAATTAAGGGCCGACTCCGACGGGGCCGTCGAGTGTGTGACTGTCAATGAAAGACTTCAGCTTCTGCGCGACGAAGTAAAGTTCTACCTCAAAGAGGCGTATCGAAAGTACGCTGCTGGTTACAACCTGCGAACGCGGGAAAGAGCCTTTGTACCTGGACAGACTGTGTATGTCCCAAATTTTGTGGAGAGTAGCGCAATCGATCGCTTTGCGGCCAAATTGGCACCTAAGTTCATAAAAGCGACTGTTGTAGATCGAATCGGGCGTGTTTCGTACCGTTTTCCGAATGCTAAGTGTCTCTCAATCGGAATTTTCCATGCTCAGGATATTAAGTCTTGATCAAATTTGATTAGATCTCGGTAGCCCTAAGAAGGCATCCGGCAAGCTTCACTTGAGAACTACAGGTTATCGCAAACCTTCACACTACTTCCTCAGTGGTGGGTGATAAACCTCTTTTATTGTGTTACTAACCCCTCCTGGGTCAGCCTTCAGCTGAAGGATTTTACTTTCCTGTCTTTTCTTCACTAGTTCCAAGCGGCGGTCTGTGTGGATGAAGTTTCAGCGGAGGGTAGTTTTTTTTCCATAGTATATTATCTCTAAATATTTTTTTTTAAGTGTCCAAATGTTTCCCCTATTACATAAATACTTACTATAAGATTGTAAATCTTGAAGTGTTTTTTACATCTTAATAAATAATAATAATAATAATAATATCAAGTTTAGATGGTCTCAGCCTTTGCTACTAACCCCTTCTGGGTTAGCCTTCATCTGAAGGATCTTACTTTCCTGTCCTTTCTTCAATTTTCGTAGGGTTTGAACCCGCTTGCCGCATCCCGCGGTATTTCTGTCGTCCTGAGTGAGTTGATAGATGAATTCTATCTGTTACGAAGCGATTTCCTCTCTTGGGATTGGGGCATTTCCGGGGTGTTGCGACTGGATTCAGCAGAACGATAAGTAGCGGCATTTCACCGACGAAGTCATAGTCTCGAGCCGAACATTCCCGTACCTAATAACTCAATCGCCGCACCTCTTCCTGGTCAGTTCATTGGGCGAGGCGAGTTGGTAGACGACGTCTATCGGTAGATCAGTCCTCCCTCGTTCAAGACGAATTGGGATCTTAGATCTCAACAACACAGAGTCTAGTGTATGCCCGGTTTGAGACTCTTGTGGGTCGTCCCCACGTTGTGCGCGGCTGCAAAGTTGTCATTCATAGTTCACCTCTCAGGCAAACCTTTTTTGTTTGTTTTTCTTCTCGTTCTTCTCCTTTCTCTCCCTTCCCCGTTATGCCCGGCTTGAGACTCTTGTGGGTCGTCCCCACGTTGGGCGCGGCTGCAAAGCTGTGATTCATAGTTCACCTCCCGAGTCAACCTTCCGGTGTTTTTTTTTGTTTTATTTCTTCTCTTTCTCTCTTCCCCCCCCCTTCCTCGTTATGCCCGGCATGAGACTCTATTCTCGGTGGGTCGTCCCCACGCTGTAGCGTATACCCCTATATGCTACTTTTATTTGGTTTCTCTACGACTGTAGAGAAACCCCCTTGATTTCCCAGAGGTACCTAGAAAGGGCATAAAACAGTCATTTTCGAGAAGTAGCCCTATGCTACTTCTCCATATTACAAATTCCTGAAAAAAAGAAAGAAAAATTTTAAATATCTACTAGAAGTAGCCCTATGCTACTTCTCCAGAATATAAATTCCTGAAAAGTTAAAATTTAGATATTTTTTCGAGAAGTAGCTCTATGCTACTTCTCCATTGTAGAAAATTCCTGAAAAAGATAAAATTTATATATTTTCAAGAAGTAGCCCTATGCCACTCTCCATAGTACAAAAATCCCGGAAAAAAAACATATCCATACATACCCGCATACAAGTCCAGGTCTAGAAGAAACAACAACAACAGCAGAATATTTTTCTGTCGAAAAATTCTAAAATGTGCAAAATGAGCACAAAATACAATTTTTCAGTCGTGATTCCTCTTTATTTAAAATCAGTCTGTAGAGTTTTTTTTTGCTTTTGTGAACTGAAAGGAAAAGTTTAGTTGATTCATTCTGGTCGTAAATTTTATTAATTGGGTTACTTACCTGTGCGACAGTGATTTTTAAACTGAACTGAAAGAAAATTTTTTGCATTAATGCTGCGCATTCATAAGTTTTAATATTTGAAATATTTACCTGTGCGCCAGTGATTTTCCTAAAGATCCTTCTACTAGTGAACTGCAAGAAAATTCTCTTTCGATTGGTGAACTGAAAAGAAAATTTTGGTTTATCATTGCTGTGCACTCGTAATTTGTATTAAATGGAATACTTACCTGGGCGACAGTGATTTCCCTAAAGATCCCTCTATTGGTGAACTGAAAGAAAATTTTAGTATTAATGCTGTGCACATATAATTTGCCTTATTTGAAATATTTACCTGTGCGACGGTGAGTCTTATATACCATAGTAGTGGCGAACCTGAGAGATAATTTGGGGAAAAGTTTCCTTGCACGTAACAAAGATCATTTTGAAAATTTTTCCTGCCTGACGACAAGTTGGATTTTTACTGGCAAGGGAGTACCCCTCTGGCAGAAGACACGGCAAGACATTTTGCTCTTACATATCCGAAGGAGCAGGGAAGCGAGAAGGTAAACTCAGACTTCAACGTAGTTCTGAAGCAGCTAGTGGATAGTTGGAAAAAACCAGTGTCCAACCCTTTTGGTACAGGAGGAAACCCCGAATATGATTGAATAAGATGTTATGTAAGTCATGTAAGTCCATAGCGTACCACAAGGTTAGTTCAAATTTTCTCTAAGTATTCTTATTTGCTTTGTGTTCTTTTGTTCCTAATTTTACAGTGTTAAAATCAATTAGTGTACATCTAAGTTTAGGCGTCGATCACAGGGTTCGATAAGTCACATAATAGGAAAGCGGTTATTAGGGCTAGGCGTAAGGATTCAGATCTAGATTAATATTAAACGGAGACTTTATTTCCATTAGTTTTTTTTTGTATATATACCATGTTAGTCTTTTTGTGATCGGGTTTTCTCCCTCGTAAGTGATTCATATGCTTGAACATCCTCAATAAATAAACTACTTTGATTTGGACTTGATGAAATTTTGAGTTCCTTGTTACGCCTTCCTTCTTCTTTTGGGTGAATTTGATCACCTTTGGCCGCCCTTCTCCAAGTTGCTTTCTTCTTTTGTTTACAGGTTGGTAACGGATCCAGCGCGATGGAGTGAGTAGTTCCATAAAGGGGATGGTCGCGGACAGGAGGGAGGTCGTTTCCACACACACACGGCAATAGATGTAAAACACGTACAGATGGGGCTGAGCATTTCGATACGGCTTTGGAGGCTTAGCCAGGGCGGAGGGCGGCAATCGGGCCCATTATTACCCAAAGCCGAGGGTCCCAACAACATCGGAGACCCCTCTCAGCTCTCTCACTCTCTCTCAATCGTCCATTTGCCAGCGTTGTAAGCTCTCCGAGTGAATTAGCACTTGTTCGGCGTTGCTGAGGTCTTCTATTCTCCTTCTTTTTGCAGCATGTAAATAAAATCAATTTTCTTCTTTTTAGGCTTTCAGGTTCCACCATGAGAAGGAAGCCTGCATTAGATCTTTTTTTCTGTCCGTCCGTCTGTCTGATCAGTTATGCTGACGATTTTGCACAGCTTAACAAGCATTGAAGGGATGTGGGTGGCAAGAACCACCTCAAGCCAGCTGTTCGCTAGCGGCATACTCGCTGTGTAGCCACCCCCATATATCCTGGATATGATTTTGTAGCAAAGAGGTGTCGGATGCAGTATGTATCTACATTCAGGTACAAGTGAACGTAGGTAGATCTGTTGGCTGACAAGCTCTTCGTTACAAAATCTTGCTTCTCCTTGTAGATTGAGTTAGGTGCTTCGCCAAGATGGTTACAGCATTCCTCGAAGCGCTGAATCCGTTACCTGGCCGAGCGGTCACCGGGTTAACTGAGGCCGGCTCAAAGTAATTGGGATGCTCCAGGAAAGAAGAAAATGAAGCCTTTAACCTACAAACCAAATGTTACCTCGAGTCAACGGACTGCGCTTTTCTCGCCCCGGTGCAAAGTATTCGATCAGCCGAGACTGGAAAACAAAAAAAAAAACCCCTTCGGTTGGACACTACGGCCTCTTTTCGTCGAGAATTACATCCACTGTCAAACAACGCCGGACTCAGGCTCCTTTAGCAGCTAATCTCTGGCTTCTTTATTTCGTATCTCAGGTGGAAATGTCCTTTTTGGAATAAATGAGAGGAACAAACGAATAAAAAAATAACTCGGACTCCGAAATAAATTTGAATTCCACGTTTTATTTTACAACAAAAAAATATTTTTTTACAATTCGAGTATTACAGTACGCTGCAGAGCAGATCAAGACTTTCTTCCTTCTCTACTTCTAAATCTCCACTCTTTTTTGGCTGGCCTACGTGACCTAAAACTATTCCTCATTCTTCCTCTATTCTTTTACAATTTTAGCTTGGATTGACCTCTATCCGTTCATGTTTGAATAATTTACTCTGTTTCAATTTTAATTCTAATGCATGTTTAGATTCTAGTGACTTTTAAATTCTTTTTATTAGATTTCAAAATTTCTAACTTCTTTTCTAATACAAGCTTACATTTTATTCACTTCTAAATTCTTTTTATTACATTTCAAAATTTCTAAATTCTTTTCTAATAAATGCTTACATTTTATTCACTTCTAATTTTTTTTTATTACATACCAAAATTTCTAACTTCATTTTCTAACTGGATTGATGCCTACCACATGTTAGCTCTATTTGCTGGCTTTCACTTTTAGGTTAAAAGAATTCATCTCTACTGCATAACTTGTGAACGTAGTTCATTTTCGAACTTATTGAGATTCTCTTATTTACTCTACCACTGGGTGAGCGATATTCATTTTCTATTCGGGATATGTCAGAATAGTTTATCTCGAAATTATTGGCAGTCCTGGGTGAGCAACATTTATTCCCTACCTGAGATCTGTCAAGGTAGTTCATTTTCAATGGTTATTGACATTCTGTCGTTTATTTTCCAATAGGGTGAGCAACATTTATTCCCTACTTGAGATCTGTCAAGGTAGTTCATTTTCAAAGGTTATTGACATTCTCTCGTATATTTTCCAATAGGGTGAGCAACATTTATACCCTACCTGAGATCTGTCATAGTAGTTCGTTTTCAAAGAATCTTGTGATGACATCTCTAAGCACAATTCCCGCAAAATGTTCCTCTTTCATTTTGGTACGTACTTGAATTGGAGCAGATTTGAAGAAGAATTGTAGTGACAGCTAGGAGTGGAATGGAAACGAGTCTTTACTTTGGGTTTGAGATTCCATTACAGTGCAGTGGCTATTTTCAGACAGTTCCTCTGATAAAATGTCAAGTACGTGGTACGATGACATTCCGACATTTGTGTACATCGAAAAATTCACATTTTGGAGTCGGAAATTTGTTTACTTGCGTTTTTCCTTCAAAATAAAATAACGCCAATGTAATAGCAAGTTTACTACTAAGTATATAACTATTGTTTTTGTTTGTTTAAGTTATAAAGTGCATTGCCTTTACAATTGGGGAAAAGTGTACGGCCTTCTTTGCCACAATCCTAAGGACTCCCTATTGACGTTGCTGTGCTTTTTTATGTGGTAAATAGCATTTTTACAGGGCAATAGAGCTATCATCAATGAAAATTTAGCACTGGATAAAATCTGTCGAGTATGCATAGCTGCTATATAAAAAAAAAATAATATGCGGCCACTTTTGGAGAAATGGTCGCTGATATGCTGATGGAATTTGCAAGGGTACAAATTTAAAGTACGGATGGGTGGACAGGAGAAACTTGCGTTCAATGTGCCGCTGTAATATGGTCCAGGGGAGTGGTTTTGTGACAATATATATACCATGACAATCTTTGTGTGATCGGGTTTCCTCCCTCGTAAGCGATACATATGCCTAGACAACCGCAATAAATAAATTATTTTGATTTGGGCTTGATGAAGTTGTGAGTTCCTTGTTACGCCTTCCTTCTTCTTTTGGGTGATTTGGTTTGGTCACCTTTGGCCGCCCTTCTCCAAGTTGCTTTCTTCTTTTGTTTAAAGGTTGGTAACGGATCCAGCGCGATGGAGTGAGTAGTTCCATAAAGGGGATGGTCGCGGACAGGAGGGAGGTCGTTTCCACACACACACGGCAATAGATGTAATACACGTACAGATGGGGCTGAGCATTTCGATACGGCTTGGAGGCTTAGCCAGGGTGGATGGGGGCGATTACCCAAAGCCGGGGGTCTCAACAACATCAGAGACCTCTCTCAGCTCTCTCACTCTCTCTCTCAATCGCTCATTTGCCAGCGTTGTAAACGCTCCGGTGAATTAGCACTTGTTCGGCGTTGCTGAGGTCTTCTGTTCTCCTTCTTTTTGCAGGATATAAATATAATCAATTTTCTTCTTTTTAGGCTTTCAGGTTCCACCATGAGAAGGAAGCCTGCATTAGATCTTTTTTTTTTCTGTCCGTCCGTCTGTCTGATCAGTTAGTTATGTTGACGATTTTGCACAGCTTAACAGGCATCAAGGGATGTGGGTGGCAAGAACCACCCCAAGCCGGCTGATCGCTAGCGGCATATTTGCTGTGCAGCCACTCACGCTAATCCCGGGATGATTTTGTAGCAAAGAAGTGTCGGATGCAGTATGTATCTACTTTCAGGTACAAATGAATGTAGGTAGATCTGTCGGCTGACAAGCTCTTCGCTACAACTTCTGTCTGTACCCTCGCGATCGTACTTTGCATAAGCAAATTTTGTTGTGACTCAGGTACCTTTGCCCTGAATCACAACCATAATACCGATACATCAATATATCGTCCAATACGATATATTGATGTACCATTAATTGACCCTGAAAAAAAAACATTTCAATTTAAATTCCATTCAAAATTTCATATAAAAATTCAAAATGCATTTAGAAATGCATTCCCACATTATAACAAAATGCAATTTATCATAAATTGCATTTTGTTATCAGACACACATTCCACTCACACGGTATGCACACTTACCTACATACAGTGTCTTCTTACTTTTTTCCGTATGTACTATGTACATACGTACATTACAAACTTCCTCCAATCTAATTGTTTGTACATACATACATACAATTATCAAAATTATTCGCGCCCTCTTAAAATTAATATTTCAAGACGGGCGCACAAGTGCATATCGGATTACCGTTTTGCATTGATGCATACAGCTCGCATCAAAGAACTTTTGCATTTTCTCACGTACGTTTTTTCAACGTCGTGAGAAAAGAATAAAAAGATAAAAAAGCTTTTGAAGCTATCACGGGTACCTGGGTGCAATTTGCCCAAACCTCGGGGAGTCATTTTTTTAAATCCGACGTGAGTTGTACAGTTTTCCGAATCGGGAGTTTTTTTGAAATAAAGAAAGAAGTGCAGTAACAGAAAAATTTAGTGAATACATATAACAAATTTTGAATTTAAATACTAAAGAAAGTATCCAAAATAAAAAAAATAAAGAAAGAAATTGTTCAATAATAATTGTTCGAAATCAAAAAAAATAAAGAAAGAAATTGTTCAATAAAACGAGATTAAGTGCGAAATATTAGACGTGGTTTTTCTTTTATTCATACAACCCCTAAGCGCGCTCTCTTTCTAAGAGCACGGAGCACGTTAAATAAATAACAATTTAACAATTGGTGGCAGCGGTGTTCGTACCAAAAATCAGTGCCTGTAAAGTAAATAAATTCAAGAATCAGTGCAAAAAAAAAAAAGGAAAAATAATAGGAAATCAAAGAAATAAATAAACAAAATAAGTCGCTCAAAATAAAACTCAACAGTAAACACAAAAAAAAAGCCCGGGTACCCTAAAATGGGTGCTTAGAGGAAATAACAACAATAATTAAAGTTTAAGCGCCATAGCGCTCAACGGGGGACCCTTGCGAGGCTTCATCCCTGCCTCACCAAGACGTGTCAAAGAAGGCAGGAAGACATCTAGGCATATCATCACCAGCATCATAGCATCAATCGATTTCATTAACACCTTCAGCAACAAGAAGACGTTATCTAGGAAGAAGGAAATCCAAACCATTAACAACGGTACTATTTCCATTCTCCAGCTTTAAGTTTAAAACGAATATTGAACAAGGAATAAGAATTAAGGTAGACAAAAAATTTTCTCCTTTAATTTTCTTTTTATATTTTCTAAATACATACATATAATAGAATTTGGTTCTGTTTTTTATGTTGTGAAATCACTCCGTCACGAAGCGACCTCTGCGGTAAGACCACGTGAGCTTGCTGGTCAGAGAACTTCGAAAAAATCAACTATCGATCCCCTACGATAGACTTCGTAAGTCTATCGACCAGGAGAAAGATCTTGGTCGGAGGGAGTGGTCTGTATACACAACTAGCATACATAAGTTCCCTTTTTTCTTTTCCTAAAAACACAAAGGGGGAATATATATATACATATATATAGCATATTTTGCGCTCAGGTATTTTAAAAAATTAACGAAAAATGGTTACTAAAGAGTGAAGAATATCATATGGTAAATCAAAAAAGAATAAGAGGAAGCCAAGATTGTCAGATATTAGTCATAGGTATTTCAAAATATTGCTAAAACATAAATGAAAAAACTAATTAAAATTATTTCGTAATTAGTTACAATACGTATATACATATACGGCACATTTGTAAAAAAAAAAAAAAAAAAAAAAAAAAAAAAAATTCATATTAGCTACTCCTCATGGTAATCAGTGAATACAATTATCTAAAAACACAAAAATCTTTTTCCAAAAATTTTTCTCGGATTTTTCCTGTAAGCAAATCTAACAAAGAGTACTCCTATTGCTGTGTTTTTCTTACTTTTTATAAAATTTAAACAAATTTTAATTAAAAACTATTTTTTCTTCCATTTGTCTTTCAAATCTAACCAACAGACATGACTGAAGAAAACAAATCTTTCGATGAGCCTTGTCGCAAGTCCCAAAAATGACAGAAATTAGACAAATTCTGGCCGATTATCACAGAGCGAATAAAAGTAAAAGGACTTCAGATTTTACTTCTGGAAAACTCCAACAGTTGGAAGAACTATGGGCTTCATTTGAAAAAATTGAAACCCTGATTCAGGATCATGATGAATTCGATGAAACTCATGATTATTTCAAACAGTCATGCTATGACAAGACAGAGGACTGGTATAGTCTTACCAAGGTTACTCTATCTGATAGGCTGAAGTCCATATCAATTCACACAGAACGCACAAATAACCCCTTTTACATTCCACTCCCCAAGACTTCGCAGAAAACAACTGCAGCTGACACCCAAGACAATACAGACAAGGATCAGTCAAATGCAATACGGTTCAAATTGCAGGATCACAGGCAAAAGTCTATATCACGAATTATACAATCGATCAATTCTAATTCATTATCGACTACAACCCGGACATATCTGACACAAAAAATTAATTCATTGCAAAAATACTGGGATGATTTTGAGGACACGCATAATGAAATAATTTCATACACCGGCCCTAATGATTTAGAGCATGATTATTTCAAAAATGATGTTTACGCCGAGGTAGAAACATCATACACAGACACTGTAATTGCGTTGCAAGAACAATTGGACTCTCGATTCCAAAATGTAACAAATAATACAACTAATTTCAGGGAAAATCATACTAATGTCTCCTTTAGAGACCAATCTACCTCCTTTCTATCAGAAGCTAGGTCACTTATTCCCAATTTTAGTGGAAATCCAAAGGATCTCCATAAATTTGTTTCAAGTTGCGATGATATTTACACAACAACATCAACGGAAAATGAAAGGCACTCCCTCCTTAGCTTAATAAGGAGTAAATTATCTGCAGAGGCATATGATGTATATAGGTACAATCAAATTTCAGATTGGCCCGAATTGAAATCTATTCTGCAACAAACTTTTGAATTAAAAATTCCCAAATCTACTCTGCAATCTCAATTAAACAATTGCAAGCAAAGAATAGGAGAAGATGTAAAAGATTTTCTACAAAGACTTAGCACAACTCTATCCAAACTAAATGAGGCAACGCACTCATATACAAGTGATAAAATTCTTTTAAAATCTCTTTTAAAAGATAATGAATGTCAAGCAGTGAGAGCTATAGAGGACGGATTATCCAATCCACAACTACAGACTTTAGCAAAAGTCCAGTCTGATAAATCTTTCGCTTCACTAAAGTCACATATCCTAGAGCACGCATCACGTTTGGAACGAAGACAATCCAATTTTCAAACGAACTACAAAGTAAACCCACCCTTTCAAAAGAATACGAATCTCAATCTGCATTATTTCAAATGTAATGGACTGGGGCATGCTGCGTCAAGTTGTCCAGTCACACAACGCTCAACGCAAGATCTAAACGCAATTCCAAGAACAAACTCGGAATTACAACGCCCTAACAGATTTCAATAGGGTTACATTTACAACTCCGACACAAGCGCTTACATGTCGATATTGTCATCGGATGGGACATTCTATCGAAGAATGTCGCACAAGAGCGGCGAACAACAATCGTTCTGGCAACAATCAATTCTCTCAATTTCCAGAAGGTGAGCAATAATCACCAACAAACACGGCTGACAGACAGCCTCAAAATAGGAACTGGCAGCAGCCAGTATTCCGAGATAGTCGAACTCCACCGCCGAGATATAATAATGCCAATATCTCGGCTAGATCGCCATCTCCAAAGAGGAGAAATAGCAAAAGTCCATCGGCATCCAGGCAGGGAAACTGGATGCAGCGGGGGGTCTCAGTCGGCAACCCCTCGCAGATAGAAACAATGGCGCAAGTTCATCGCAATCCCGAGACAATATCGACGAAAAACTAAACATCAAAAAATTAATTCGTATCCCCGTCCAAATTAATAAAAATTTTCTAACGCTTTCTTTGCCTGTTGATATATGTTCTGCTCCAAAACTTACTTTTTAATCGACACAGGAGCAGAGATCAGCTTAATTAAACTCCATCCTTTGAAGCCAGATAGCATCTGCTACAGAGATGCTGTCTGCAATATAAACACATTATTTACAGAGTCCACTTCTACAGAGGGACTCATTTTTGCTAAGTTAAACTTAAATTCTAAACATAATAACTCCATCCTAGAACACCCATTTCAAATAGTGGGAAATAGCTTCATCCTCTCATACGATGGCCTGCTTGGTCATGACTTTTTATCTCGATACAATGCTAGTATTAATTATAAAAATAAATACATTTCTCTAGACATTAATGATTCAAATGAATTTTATCCGTATGAGGATTACTATTCAAATTATCCATATGTTTATTTGAAAAGTGAAGACCCAGAAAAGAGGTCTCAAACAAAAAGTCTATTATATACGGAGATAACATTTTCCGATATAAATACTAATACAAATCTATCTACATCAATTGCTTCACAAAGCAACGTACATCGATCTCCATCAAATACTTCACATGTCGTGAAACCTGATAGTGAATTAAAAGAAAAATCTCCATCAGTAGTTCCAAGTAAAGTGGAACCAACATATAAAAGAAATCTATGTCCATCGACAGCTTCACAGATGAGGCACAAAGGTAAAAATACAGCTCCATCTACAGCCACACAGGAGGCCGTATCTAGTAAAATTCTATATCCTTCATCAATAAATTCACAAAAAGTGAATTCCAGAAATAAATCAGAAAAGAATGTAAAGAATTTCAATAAAGTTTTATCTCCTTCAAATTCTATCGAGTCGGAATCATCGAATAACTCCTTCCAAATTCCACAAAAGCTGGAATCATATCTCCTTCCTACCAATCATCCGAAAGAATCGGATCACTTAAAAAAAGTCAAAATTCCGGCTCGATCAGAATTCATCATTGAAATTCCAACTCCTTCTATTCAAAATCAATCGGTCTGTTTCAAGAAGGAAATAAGGCCAGGTCTATTTCTTGGAAATTCGATAGTCGAACCAGTCAACGGTATGGCAAAAGTCCTAATCCTCAAAACAAATGAGGAGGACGCCGATGTGGCACCTTACGAGGTGAACCAGTTTACCAAGACTTGGACGACTTTGTGGTAATCTCCACAGACTCTGACAGAGATCCAATTAAGGGCAGAATAAATAAACTGCAAAACCTTATCAAATTGGATCACTGTAATTCAGAGGAATCTGAGAGTATCCGAAACATCTGTAGGGAATTCAACGATCTCTTCTTCATAGAAGGGGATTTCCTATCTTATACAGATGCGATTACCCACAAAATCGAGACACACTAAGACAAACCGCCCATCTATACCAAGCCTTATCGACTTCCCGAAGCAAGCCGAACTGAGATAAACCGGGCAAATACAAGAAATGCTTGAGTCAGACATCATCAGACCCTCACATAGTCCCTGGAATTCTCCACTTCTCCTGGTTCCTAAAAAACCAGATGAGAATGGAAACAAAAAGTGGCGAGTAGTGGTAGACTTTCGTCGTATTAACGACACTACTTTGGCGATGCGTACCCACTGCCTAATATCACTGATATATTAGACCAGTTGGGGAAGTCGAAATATTTTACCACACTCGACTTAGCCAGTGGATTCCACCAGATTAAAATGGACTCGAAGGACAGGGAGAAAACTGCCTTTAGCACACCCTATGGCCACTACGAATAAAATCGTATGCCAGTTGGTTTAAAAGGAGCCCCTGCTACTTTCAACGAGCCATGAACAATGTTCTATCTGGACTTCAAGGCATCTATTGCTTCGTATACATGGACGATATTGTAGTCCATGGATACAATCTCAAAGACCACAATTCCAGACTCACAGCAGTATTTAGCCGCCTTCGTGATTTCAACCTCAAACTTCAACCCGACAAGTGCCACTTCCTAAGAAAGGAAATTATGTATTTAGGGCACATAATTACAGAAAATGGAGTCAAACCAGACCCTGCAAAAATAAAATCAGTTCAGTCATATCCCAGACCCAAGAAGAAAAAGATATCAAAGCCTTCCTTGGTTTCGTCGGCTACTATCGCCGCTTCATCCCAAATTTTTCGAGAATAGCCAAACCACTCACAAATCTTTTGAAAAAAGATACGCCTTTCAAGTTCGACGCAATCTGTGACGAGGCATTTTGCGAATTACGAAATAAATTAATTTCAGCACCAATTCTATCTTATCCTGATTTCGGCAAAGAATTTTTTGTCACCTCCCGATGCCAGTGACTACGCTATCGGAGCAGTCCTTTCTCAAGTTGATGACCAAGGAGATCATCCAATCGCCTACGTGAGTCGAGTTCTCAATGGTGCAGAGACTCGTTACTCAACAATACAAAAAGAGCTCGTTTTCGCGGTTGAGCAATTCAGACCATACGTTTATGGCAGACAGTTTACAATTATAACTGACCATAAACCATTAGTATGACTCATGAATCTGAAAGATCACTCCTCAAGACTGATGAGATGGAGGAATACGTCTCGAGGACTACAAGATAGTCCACAAATCAGGTAAGCTCAACACAAATGCAGATGCTCTCAGTAGAGCAATTCCGGAAAATTCCGAACATTCTGCAGAACCAACCACCTTCGTAAATGTGGTAACTAGAAATCAAGCCAGAGCTCAGGCGAATATAAATACACCCAACGCAAGTGTAACTACTCCAAACTCAACTCCATCACCTGTAAACAATTCCTCAGTCATAATAACTGAGACAAATTTTCCCCTTCTACTAACTAAGTATGCAAATCCTAAATTTTTCATCTTGCCAATGCAAGATACAGAACTTGAAAGAGTGTTGAATTCGAAACTAAAATTTTCAGATAAATCCCCACTTTCAGAAACTGAACTGAACTTCTTCAAGAAAAAAGACTCATCAATAATTATGTCAAAAACTAATTTACCTTGTCGATCGCAAAGAGATAGATCAGACCTCGAAAAGATTTTAAACTGAAATCTGCTCATACACAGAAGCAAATCAGTTAAAACAAATAAATATCTCCTTCCCTATTTTAGATCCACAGAATCTAATAATTATTCAAAACGCTTTTGTCCAGATCTTCGCTAATAAGCAAATAAACATAAAACTGCATCAGGATTCAATTAAATATTTATCAGACATTAATGACATCGAACAAGTTTTAAAAGATTTTCATTCACTACCGACGGGTGGCCATCAAGGTATTTCCCGTACTATAAAAGAATCAAAAAGCAATTCTACTGGCCTGGCATGTCAGACGACGTGGTCAAATATGTAAGGAAATGTAAACTTGTCAGGTGAACAAAGTATCCAGAAACCCTAAAATTCCAATGAAAATCTCGAGCATTAGCTCCAAACCTTTCGAAAGAGTGTACCTAGATGTTGTAGGACCTCTCCCAATTTCTCATTCTGGAAACAAATACATCCTTACATTTCAAGACGACCTTTCAAAATTTTCTGAGGCTATTCCCATAGTCGACACCGAGTCCAAGATATTAGCGGAAGCCCTTCACGACAACGATAGTTTGTCGACATGGTATTCCAGAAAGTATCCTCACAGATTAAGGTTCTAACCTCATAAGTGGCATGTTCGCCGAGGTATCTAAATTGCTGAGAATTAAAAGGCTCAAAAACTACTCCATATCACCCTCAAACGAATGGTGCGTTGGAGAGAAGCCACAGAACCTTATCAGAATACCTCCGATCTTATGTGGCAAAAAGATCCACAAGACTGGGATACATGGATTCTTATGCCATGTTTGTATACAATACTACCCCTCATTCGAGCACTAATTATACTCCTCGCGAACTCCTTTACGGATTCCCAGCCGAAATTCCAAACAATTTGAAATCTTCTCCAACCGTTTGCTATAGTTACGACAATTATGCAAACGAGTTAAAAGCGCGTCTACAGCATAGCTTCAAAATAGCTAAAGACATAGCCATGGCAAACAAAGAAAGATCAAAACTACAATATGACAAAAATTCCGGCCAAAAATCTTTATGGTAGGCGATAAAGTCCTACTTAAGAGCAGGGTCAGAGATAATAAGTTCTCACCATTATGGTCAGGTCCGTATGAGATAATGGAGATTAATTCCCCCGAAAATTCTACTAATAAAATCAATAATAAAAACAAAAGAGTCCATAACTAAAACTGTTCTCGGAGTAAAAACTTCATCATCTTCAAATATCATTCACAGATATTAACATGGTGTGATCTTACAGGTTTCCAAAATGATGCATATAGCATTCATTCTAATTTTCATCCCATAATCTACGGCTCAGGAATAGAGGTAAAGCAGCTAAATGCTTCTGCAGGCATTTACTTCGAAGAGATTGCAGAGCCAACCTCTACACCAACGAATGGAAAATCGTCACCTATTACGACCTAGTGAATTTTAAATCAGAATTAAGGGAATATCCAGTTCATCGCACAGCAAATAACAGCAACCTGTCAGAAACTCAATAGCAATTCAGCGATGGCGCACACCAGCAATGGTACGTTACTGCAAATCAATCTATTATAGCCAACATAGAATACAAAAATATGTTACTTGTGACCCAAAGTAGACAACAAAGGGCCTTATTTAATGCGATAGGTTCAATCTCCAAAGCTCTCTTCGGTACATTAGACGAAGATGACGCCAAAGTTTATGATGAGCAAATCCGTAACCACACCCTAAACCAAAACTCCCTCATATCACTTATGAAAAGCCAACCGCGATAGTCGAAGCAACCGCAAACATTTCAACAAATCTAAAGCCGCAATTGAAAAGGAATTCATGGTTATGCATAAAAAGTTAATTTCAATACAAATAGACTACTTCAATAATGGAAAACAGAACAATGGATAACAAAATATCCATCGAAATTGAATCACTTATTTCTCTGGTTTCGTTAATGGCATTCAGATACCAAAATACCCAGTCGGAATTAATAGATATTCTAACAGATTCCAAGCATGGGAAATTCCATCCTACACTAGTATCACCGAAAAATATTGAGGAACTTTTATCAAAGATCAGGCAAGAATTACCAAATTCACTGATGCTTCCTATAAAATTCCAGAGACAATATTTTATCACAATTTTACAAATTGAGTACAATAGCAGCGAATATTTTCAATAATAAAATAATTATCGAGCTCTCCGAATTCCACTTCCATTCAAGGAACCATACCAATTATTTAAAGTAATGCCATTACCCACACTCCTTAACGATCATTCGTATATATCGAACCAGCCAAGGAATATATACTAATAGACTACTATCGTGAGCACTATGTTGAACTAGCATTACATGATATCCATAATTGCGCAACGTTGGATCATAATGCATTTCTATTGCAGGATATCATCACCGATCCTTAACGCAAATACAAAAACAAAACCAATGCGAAGTAAATCTGATAAAAAAGGAACCAATTACATCAAATGTAACATCCTAACATTAGAACAAGATTATTATTGGAAGCAATTAACGCAGCCGAACGCTTGCTTTTCTCCTTAAAAGAATCCCTAGACATAGATGAAATTTGTGAAAATTCGATCAATTCAAAAAGCCTGCAAGGAACAGGAATAATGTATATTAATCCCGGTTGCTATGTTCGCAGCAAGGAACTCATCTTGCACGGAGATAGCGTAAAAGTTCCAAATTCATTCCCATTTTATCCCAACGATAAGCATTTCCAATATAATACGGAATATGACGTCTTCTCCATGAAAACGTTTATAGAAATAAATCCCTTAAATATTACAACAAACACGGATCTAGAGAAACTTCTCGAATCCATTCGTTTCCAAAAATATCAAGAAGAAATTCCTCTTAATCCCATAAATAACCACCATATCCACCATTACGCACTGTCATATTTAACAGTAGCTTCTATCATCTTTATAGTCTGGTGCTTATCTGTATATTAAATACAAACCGAAAGTACGCGAATCGAAAGGAAATACTTCCTGAACATAAACAGGAGAATGTGCCTACTCCGGCACCGAGAGAATTAAATTTCAAGATAACTCCAGCACCTAAAAGAAAAACTACAGAAAACGTTTAACTTATGCACACTAACAAACGGACAACAGTAAACCCTTCCCTTCCTTGATTTTTACCGCTTTAGTAACCCATTCAATCCACAATGTCCAGACAAGAATTTTTACGGAGAAATGAAAAATCTTACATTTTCTGAGATAATGTAAAATAAAGAGGAAAAATAATAACGAAAATAAACAATTTAATTTTTTGGTATTCTTCGTCAAACAACTTTCAATTATGAAAACAAAAACAAAAATGTATGAAATAGCTGCTATATATGTATATATATGTATATATATATAAAAAAATAAAAAAAATACATTAGAAGTAAATATAATAAATAAAAAAAAAAAAATAAATAAACTCCATAATAACATATCATGAGTATATGTTAGTAACATTTTCTTTTAACCATAATAAATAAATAGCCGTTATGAATATTGTAAGGGAATATATTATGTAAATTAATTTGTATTCCTACCTATGATTAGTAACACCCTCTGTAATAATAAAATAGTTCAATTAAGTATAAAAAGAACATAACTTCTATTTCGTTCTATCTACTGTAAAAAAATAAAATTCAAAACAAAAAGTAATAATAATAAATAATTAAATATTAAACAATTCTTAGCTATAATAAAGGAATGTAGGATATAGCTCCTATTAATAGTAATTCTATGAATATTATATTTATTATAAGATAACCTTTTTGTACAGCCCCTTCACTTGTATATAGAAAGTTTTCTTCTCCTAAAAAATAAAACTTTCTTTTCCCCAGGGGGGAGGGATGTTGTGACTCAGGTACCTTTGCCCCGAATCACAACCATAATACCGATACATCAATATATCGTCCAATACGATATATTGATGTACCATTAATTGACCCTGAAAAAAAAACATTTCAATTTAAATTCCATTCAAAATTTCATATAAAAATTCAAAATGCATTTAGAAATGCATTCCCACATTATAACAAAATGCAATTTAGCATAAATTGCATTTTGTTATCAGACACACATTCCACTCACACGGTATGCACACTTACCTACATACAGCATCTTCTTACTTTTTTTCCGTATGTACTATGTACATACGTACATTACAAACTTCCTCCAATCTAATTGTTTGTACATACATACATACAATTATCAAAATTATTCGCGCCCTCTTAAAATTAATATTTCAAGACGGGCGCACAAGTGCATATCGGATTACCGTTTTGCATTGATGCATACAGCTCGCATCAAAGAACTTTTGCATTTTCTCAGGTACGTTTTTTCAACGTCGTCAGAAAAGAATAAAAAGATAAAAAAGCTTTTGAAGCTATCACGGGTACCTGGGTGCAATTTGCCCAAACCTCGTGGAGTCATTTTTTTAAATCCGACGTGAGTTGTACAGTTTTCCGAATCGGGAGTTTTTTTGAAATAAAGAAAGAAGTGCAGTAACAGAAAAATTAAGTGAATACATATAACAAATTTTGAATTTAAATACTAAAGAAAGTGTCCAAAATAAAAAAAATAAAGAAAGAAATTGTTCAATAATAATTGTTCGAAAACAAAAAAAATTAAGAAAGAAATTGTTCAATAAAACGAGATTAAGTGCGAAATATTAGACGTGGTTTTTCTTTTATTCATACCACCCCTAGGCGCGCTCTCTTTCTAGGAGCACGGAGCGCGTTAAAAAATAACAATTTAACAATTTGACAGTTTGTGTAAATACTATACAAATGTTAGTGATGCATAAGGAAGCATTCGTGATATTTGCAAGGCTTGCATATGCAAGGTTGTGCAAATTGTGGTTAAGCCTTTAAGCATGCAATGGAGCGAGGTGCTTCCAGACGAGTTAATTATTCCTATTTATATGTTAAATTTACATTTGGCGGTATTATCAGGTGATCTGTATAATTTTTTATTTTTTTTAATAATGTTTTACTTTCTGTTTTACTTTTTTACTTTCCATTTTCGGTTTCGCCCCCTTTGACTTTTCGCCCCGGGCGATCGCCCAATCCCGCCCTATGGTTAATCCGCCCGTGAAAATCAGAGTAAGTCCTAGAAATAAGGAAGCATCAGAAAAATAAACTAATGTTTTGGTGGTAAGGAATTCAGAATATATTTAATATTTAAGGTAAAGCACTATGTACATATACAGGGTGATTCTGATCAAGATACCTTCCGGTATACCACGCGATTCCTTGAGGTAAGCTGATCAAAAAATTGTTCTACATACGCCCCCCTAGAAACCTTCCCTTAGGAGTGGTGGCCAGTTGAAGATTTCGCCAAACCCTGATGGGAATAAATGAGTATAACTTTTGAACCACACTATAGATTTTGGTTATTGTTGGCTTATTAAATAGCTAAGATTAGTAGCTGTCAAAAAGTGTATTACTCTGTATTTTTTAATTAAGCATCTTTAAATTATTCTCAAATATTTCGAAAATTTTGATTTTTTTACACCCAAAAGTTTTTGAAATAAATATCGGTATTTATGAAATTTGCGTGTAAAATAAATCAATGTTTTGGAAATATTTGAGAATAATTTAAAGATGCTTAATTAAAAAATACAGAGTAATACACTTTTTGGCAGGTACTATTCTTAGCTATTTAATAAGCCAACAATAACCAAAATCTATAGTTTGGTTCAAAAGTTATACTCATTTATTCCCATCAGGGTTTGGCGAAATCTTCAACTGGCCACAATTCCTAAAGGAAGGTTTCTAGGAGGGGGTATCTGGAACAATTTTTTGATCAGACTACCTCAAGGAATCGCGTGGTATACCGGAAGGTATCTTGATCAGAATCACCCTGTACATAATATCCTAGATTAACCTAATAATAATTAAAAAATATATATATACGTACACAGACATATAGTAAGTAATTAGAATAATACATACAATAAAATAAGCACCGCGTAAGTGAAAATCAGATATTTTAGCATCACTTAACTAGGCAATAAAGTGAACAATTTTTATTTCAAATAAAAACAACATCAGGAGTACAGGTTCATTCGACTCCCCTCACTGAAATTGAGCTGCTCAGATGGGAAAATGAGTTGCTAAAAAGAGAGAAAGCTATAAGTGAAAGAGAAAAGTGTGGTAGTTCTAGTATTAGTATAGTTGATAAGGAAAATGATACTCAAAATTCTTTCGTCGAACCCAATCAAATGAAGATTGGAATTAACGAGGCTAAGACATTATTAAGAGAATTCAACCCATTCAAAACACTATCACAGGAAGGAACTGGATTGACTCTATAGATGGTTTGAAATGACTATATGAATGGGATGATCGCACTGCACTTTCTTATTCTTCTCTACGTTTGGGAGGCGCAGCGTATTTTTGGTATCAGTCGGAACATGATGTCATCCGAACATATAAAGATTTCAAAGAATAGTTGCTTCGCAGTTTCCCTAGCGGACAGGATGACGCTTCAGTCTTGATGCAAATAATGGAAAGAAAAAGATTACCAGGCGAAGCCATTGAGGATTATGTGTATCAAGTGGCAGCTCTAGGAAAAGGATTAAGTTGGACGAAATATCGACAGTAAAATACATAATATCTGGACTGTCAAACCAAAGCCTGATAAACGTGTTAATGGCTTCAAATTGTGGCAATGTTGTTTGAAGCATAATAATAATAGATTCCAGCCTTTTAGAAACAACCACAACCACCCCAGTCGAAATGAAAAGGAAAATAGAGAGAGACGTTTGGCTGTAAGCAGCAATGACAACAAAACAATAATTATAAAGGCAGTCTAGTTTGCTTCAAATGCAACGGTCTAGGGCATTATGCAAAAGACTGTGGTTTTAAGAATTTGCGCTGTTTCCGATGCCAACAGAGAGGACATGTGTCGAGGGACTGCAAAATCAAGCAAGTATCCGGACTTAACTCGACACAAGAGAAGTATTTAGAAAATAGAGACGAATATCATAAGATCGTCAACATAGCGGAAGAGCCCGTACTTGCTTACTTTGATCTAGGAAGCGAATGTAGCACGCTGAAACAAGAAATTGTTAAACAGAATGGGTGGAATTTGGGAAGATTCAGCAAAACGTAAGAGTGTTAAATATTAACCTTCTGATCGATATAATGGTTGTTGAAGATGATGCTCAAATTGTTCCCATGATATTGGGAATATATTATCTTGATAGACCAGATATTGAAATATTAAAAAGTGGAAAACTTACGAGATATTTCAGAAAAAGACGAAAAACCCCGCGATTGATGCTCCAGATCGGTCCGAAAGAATTGAGATGTCTGATATAGGTAGCGCTGTTAATGAACATCAGAAAGTCATGCTAATAAGCCTAATCAATGAGTTCCGTGACTGTTTTGCAAAAAGTACACGGGAGCTAGGAAGAACCGAATTAATTTCAATGAAAATCAATCTAAAGGAGGAAAAAGTTATCCTTTGCCACCCGTATAAGGTAGCTTATGGCTTAAAATCAGTCCTACGGATGCAAATTGACGAGCTACTAAGTCTACACATCATACAACAATCTTCTTCCGAACATGCAAGCCCTGTCCTTTTAGTCGATTACAGGAGATTAAACTCAATTACGCAAAGGGAAACATTTCCAGTACCAAACATGGAGGAGACGTTAAATATGTTCGCAAACAAGAAGATATTCACGACACTTGATCTACTTAGCGGATACCATCAAGTGCCAGTCGAAGAAAGCAGCAGATACTTAACAGCCTTTGTAACACCAGAAGGCCATTATGAATATAAGAGGATCCCATTTGGCCTGACGAACGCGCCACCGCTTTTCATGAAATTAATGGCAAAGTTAATACAACCAATGGCAGCTGGTAAAGTTATAACCTTTATGGACGACATATTGATACCATCGGTAAATTTGCAGGACAATATTGGTACTATAAGAGAATTGTTAAGTGAAATTCGGGAAGCAGGTCTCACTTTAAACTTGAAAAAATGTGATTTTTTTAAACAGCACATGAAGGGTCATGAGATTTCGGAACAGGGCATCAAACCAAGCATTGACAAAACGATGGCAGTTGAAGCGTATAAACGATCAGAAAATGCTCGAGAAGTTAAACAGTTCTTGGGGCTTGCAGGATATTTTCGCCGATTCGTACAAGGATTTTCTTTTATAGCTCAACCACTTCACATGCTGCTGAGGAAAAATGTGCCATTCGTTTGGTCCGCAGAAGTAGAAAGCTCATTTCATAAGTTAAAAGCTAAGTTAAAAGCTTTGTTAAGCCAGAGGCCGATACTTGTGATATACGATGAAAATGCGAAACATGAGGTACATACGGACGCAAGCAGCCACGGCATTGCAGGTATATTAATGCAACGAACGGGAGGAGATCTGAAGCCTGTGCCTTATTTCAGCCGATCGACAACAGAAGCGGAATCGAGGTAGCACAGTTATGAGCTGGAAGCTCTGGTTGTAGTGGAAACCCTAGAAAGATTCAAGCATTACCTCCTCCACAGGAATTTCAAGCTGGTAACAGATTGCAATTCACTTCGACTTACACAAGCAAAAAAATATCTGGTACCAAGAATAGTAAGATGGTGGCTGAAAATAGCTGAGTATGACTTCGAAGTAAAATTTAGACCCGCCAGCAAATTGGCGCATGCAGATGCACTTAGTCGTTGCCCAAGTCAGGGAGGAAGGGAAGCAACAGATGTTACTAGTAAAGTGCTAGTGATAGCGGTGCCGAATGATGTAGACTGGTTAGCAGTATTACAGAAAGAAGATCTACAAA
The DNA here is from genome assembly GCA_963930735.1 of Dioctria linearis. Taxonomy (NCBI): domain Eukaryota; kingdom Metazoa; phylum Arthropoda; class Insecta; order Diptera; family Asilidae; genus Dioctria; species Dioctria linearis. The sequence goes on from OZ005744.1 coordinate 90,432,027, forward strand.
TTGCAGAGATTCGAAAAGTTCTAACTGGAGAAATACTTCAATCCGATAAAAAGGATGGAATAAAGGGAAATTTCATTTTAGAGAACGGGCGAGTTCTAAAAATAACACCAAAAGGAAATCGTTTCGTTGTTCCAAAAGGAGTTAGATGGCACGTAATCAGAACAACTCATGACGATAGAGGACACCCAGAAGTTGACCGAACTATAGAAACATTAAAAAGATTTTTCTGGTTCCCGAATATGAAGGCTATTGTCAAAAAATATATAGCAACTTGTATAGACTGCCTCTACAATAAACGAAGTGAGGATGAAAATAGATATGTATTGCATACTCCTGAAAGACAACCTATTCCCTTTTATACAATACACATCGACCATTTAGGGCCTTATCCGAAAAGTAAGAGTGGGAATTCCTACATTGTGAGAATAGTCGATTCTTTTTCAAAACTCAAATATTAAAAGCCGTTAAAAACTCGAACAGTAATGGAGTTATCCATTTATTGGACGAAGCGAGCCAATACCTCGGTACTGCTCAAGTTATTGTCACCGATAGAGGCACAGCTTTTACTTCTCAACAGTTCGAGAAATATTGATATGAAAACTCAGTAAAACACGTTGCTACGTCTGTAGAAACTCCTCGGTCGAACGGCCAGATTTAAAGGTACTTCAGAACTATAAAGAGCGCATTCGCGAGCATGACAAAAGAGAGCCGTGCTTGGGATCGCAATCTAAAGGCAATACAATGGGCTCTCAATACACTAAAAAATTCAACTACCAACGTAACACCTCATCAAATTGTGCTAACATATGAACCACGTAATATCCTCCAAAATAAGCTGCTTCTTGCTCTGCATGACACGATCGACAGGAGGAGGAAGAAAATTTGGCAATATCCGAACTCAAGGAAAGAGTATTGAAACGAATGACGGAGAAACAATCACAACAAGCAGACCAGTATAACAAGTCGCACGAAGCTCCAGAAACTTATAAGGAAGGCGACTTAGTTTTGATTAAGCACGAACCAGTAGCCACTGGGACCTCTCGCAAGGCGCAACCCAGGTACAAAGGACCTTACGTAGTAAAGACCGTTTTGACCAACGACCGATACGTTATCCAAGATAGACAGGAACTTCAAGTGACAAGGAAGCCGTACGAGTCAGTGCACTCAGCAGAAAGGATGAAACCATAGTGTAAATTACATGACTTTGATTTCGTAGGTGAACTCGACGAAGAAGGTGACTTCACAGAAAGTCAGAAAGAGGCGTGATTTCATGAACAAGATTTAATATAGGTAGTATGTAAAAAAAAATAAATAAAAAAATAAAGGGATATGTTAGGAACTAACGAATGGAAGACAATTTTAATCTACTATTACTTACTATTTTTGGGACAGCACTATATTTTTGGATGGAATGGTATGATATTTGCTCTCTCGAGAGCAATGTATATATAGAGCTCGGCAGTGCTGCGTAATTTAGAGAGCGTGATTCTTTTCCAGGGGCTCTGATTTTGAGAGCGTTGTTTTTGTCAAAGACTCTAATCTAGAGTGCGTTATGTTTTCGTTGGCTCTAATTTAGAGGGCGTGATTCTTTTCCAAGGGCTCTGATTTTGAGAGCGTTGTTTTTGTCAAAGACTCTAATCTAGAGTGCGTCATGTTTTCATTGGCTCTAATTTGGAGAGCGTGATTCTTTTAGGGGCTCTAATTCAGAGAGCGTAAGCTGTGAGGCTCAGTAAAAGAGCCTGTTAGTGCATAATGGCATAGCCTCGTTGGGAGGTGATGTAAGAAGGCTCCTTAATTGGTAGTGAGTTCAGTCTGACTAATGTCACTGAGGACAGTGGCAAAACAGGTTGGCCGAACTGTTATGAGTGAAAACAGGCAAAAGCCAGTCCTGCATCCAAGCGTACGATAGTATTAAGACTTTTTGTCTTCCCGTGGCTGTGTGCGAACGCATTTGCATGAAAAGTGATTAGAAAATATAACAATTCCTAGAAAGGATGAAATGTGAGTAAAGATGAAATGTACGTCTGAGTTAGGTATAGATTTCATTGCTAGCAATTAGGAGGTAGAAAGTATTTGTTCAAGTGTGTTTTTCAGTTAGAACAAAGGCAAAAAACTTAGCTGTTGAAAATTTCATTTTGTTTTTTTCTCGTTTCGGGTTACTAGTGAAAAAATGTCAATTATGAAAGTTGTAGAGCATGAAAGCTCTATAAAATCATATACTTTTTTCCTGAAATGTCAATAATTTTCGAGCGCTCCAAAGGTGTACCGTACGCGCGCGAATGAATGAATGAGAATGCTTGACTGGAACTCTTTTCCACACCAGCATTGAGGTAGAGGTATAGACGTATTTTTTTTATCGTGGCTTCCCCGATAGGCCTATTCCACATTCTTTAATCATTTCAACGTGCTAGTTGATTTTATACCCAAGATCAAATTCACAGTGTAAACTAAGTTTATTCATTGATAAAATTATTTTAGAGATGACCTTTAGAATACCAATTCCTTGAAAGTTTTTGTAATTAACATATTTTAAATTCGTATATGTTAAAAGTTCTTAGATTTTCCATATTAGGTCCCACAATTTCATATAATTCAAAAAGTTCTTTTTATTTTTGTATTAGACTTATTTTGGTAATTGTTTGTTAAACTTTTTGCTCTCCACAAACAATGCTTCCGAAAAATGAAAAAGTCTAATAGAAGCATGTGGTCAAATAATATGGTGAGTTTTGAGAAAACAAACCCTTAAATATTGGAACTTCTTCTGTTACAGTAATGATTTGCTTCACAATTTTTGATTTTATTTTTTTAGTTTGGGCTTCTTCTGTGAATATTTTTTTTAAAATACTAAGATGTAGATTCGACATTTGGAAACAAAAATCTGTAGGAGGAATTAGAGAACCAAAATCAGATTTAGAAGAACAATTTTTGTAAAATAAAAATAAATCTGAGTGACTAGTCATAGACATATTTTCTCCCGATTTTTGTAATTGTTCATAGCAAATATTACAATTCATTTTTGAAAAACATTTATGAAGCACGTATCCCATAAAGTACCGGAGATAATTGTCTTCAATTGTAACATTTTCCTGTTCCTTTACAATATCAAATTCATCTTGGAAGAATAAGTCAAGCTCGTCTTCGTAAGAATATTCCATATCATTTCAAGCAGACTTTTTATTGGAGTTAAGGGAAATATCAACTTGCATGTCACTAGGTACTAATATTTCCCTTAAAAATGAAAGTAGTTATGCTATGGCGTTTCTGGCGCAATTTTTCCATACGAAAAGTGTCCGGTTTTCTGAGACTCATTTTACATCTTCTTCTTCCTCTGGAGGTACGGTAAACAATTTTGTGGTGGATCTGGACCACTTTTTGTATTGAAAATTGCTACCTTGCTCTAACGCATCATCTGTCTCGCTCTATCACAAGTGTGTGTGTGGTATGGTTTTCGAGATATTAGCGATCTTACCTTTTCAGGTGTAATCACTATTAGTAATAATTCAAGTTAACACTATGCTATTTTTTTTCATACCAGTAGATTCTAGAAGGTGCCAGTGGATAGGCTATTGGTACTGTTGGAGGACAACATTTTCATCATAAATCCTCTGCGAGCTATGGTTTTCGAGAAACTAGCGATCTTATCTTTTCAGGTGTAATCCATATTAGTAATAATTCAAGTTACCCTGGGGAGTCACTATCTATGGGGGCTCTGGGGCAGTGGGATTCTGGGTATCAAATATTAAATATTTACCAAACAGTAGGCATGCTTCCCCTGTTTATGATGTAATTTGATATCACCACACTTCCTGTTTACAAATTCACATTCCAACTAAATGAGTCATCCATGTATAAACAAATCCTCGTAGCTGAATAAAGTAATCAATGAGTCATCATCATATCGTTTGATATCACCCCACTTCCTGTTTACAAATTCACATTTAAGCTCAATGAGTCATGCACACCTGTATAACAAATCCGCACAGCTGAATTAGATTCGCATAAAGTAAACAACGACACGTTCTATAAAAGCCTAAGCAAACTCTTAGGAGCCATCAGTCAGTTTTAGTGAGTCTCAGTGATAGTTTAAAACATACAAAAATAAAAATGACGACCGCGCAAGGAAATAAAAGTTCTGAAATAATTAAAAACTGTTGCAGAAACAAATTCAGTGAATACAGACAATATTGTTAAAAAGTGCGATAGAAACATTCATAAATTTCAAGTTGCATTTCGGGAGTGTAATAAGAGTGCTAGGACACGACATTTCGAGAGCTATCTCGAATAAATTAAAGCATTGAGAGCGGTATTGGGAGCTCCCGTTAAGGTGGAGGAATTACTCGCATAAGAAGAAGTGATTTTGTAAAGACAGCGTTCGCAGACAGAATTCAACAAGGTGCTATTGTAAATGTGAAACATATCGATCTGGAGCTATTTATGCAAGATGCAGCTAAATTGTTTAGCCGCCGTATTAAGAACACTCTAAAATGTTATCTTAATATTAAAGTTGCTACAACGTTGTGTGATGAATTTATAAAACAAACTGCAGACAAGGAAATCATAAATGATATTAAATATTTTCAAGCAAGAACTGCTCCTATCAGTGCAGATGATTATTTAGAGGAGTGGTGTAAAGGCAACATCTTGGATCCAATACACACGCAGTTAGAGGAGTTCCAGGAAAAGGATAGTGGCTGGGCACTGCACTCAATAATACATCTGACAGTGCATATCAACAAGTTTGAGCCGGTTCGAGGATCGCTTTATATACCTCTACCAAAGGAGATTGCATCTAATAAAGCTTGCATCAATGTGAAAAATAATGATGAAGCATGTTTCGCGTGGGCAGTAACATCAGCGCTATATCCTGCAACTGCCAGCTCCGACAGGACCTCATCATATCCACATTATTCTACTGTTCTAAATTTAACTGGAATAAAATTTTCCATGACGCTTAAGCAAATTAAACAATTTGAAGACCAGAACGATTTATCAATATAAACGTATTCATCCTGGAGAAAAGCGTTCCTTCACCACAGTTCCAGTTAGACTTACGAAACACAGGATGGAGCGACACGTAAATCTCTTAATGATACAAGATGACTATGATCAGGATGATGACGATGATGATGATGATGATGATGATGACGATGATGATGATGATGATGAAGATGCTAGCAGATATCATTTCTGTTGGATTAAAGATCTTTCGCCCCTTGTACCGAAACAAATTTCGAAACATGGTGGTGGTAGAAGGCATATTTGTGATAGATGTTTATTCTACTTTTACTCTGAAGAAAAATTAGCATCACACACTCCTGAATGCGAGAAGCAAAATGATTGCAGAATTATGTTTCCCTCAGAGGAAAAGAAATGGCTAGAATACCAGAATTGTAACCATAAGAATGTATGCCGATCTTGAGTCAATATTGAATCCGATTCAGGGAAACGATCAAAATACACAGCGACTCCAGGAACGTGAAGTTCACAACATAGGATTCTATTTCCACCACAAATATGATGCTGGGCTCTCATATTACAGAGCATATCGAGGCAAGAATTGCCAACAATGGTTTGCATTGGAATTGCAAAAAATTGTATCCATAGCAGTACGGGAAAAGCTGAACATCAGACCAATGCCCTGACTAAAGAGGAATGGCGTTCACATATGGAAAATACTTGCGGCCATATATGTGAAAAAAACGTTTGCAGTCGATGAGGAACGAGTTCGGGACCATTGCCACTTAACAGGAAAATATCGAGGACCAGCGTACAATGCATGTAACCTAATCTATCAGGATTTCTCCATAGTTTCAGTAATTTTTCACAATTTATTTGGATATGATGCCCACTTAATTATTAAGGATATAGCTACATCCTTCCCAGGAAAAGTTGATCTCTTACCAATAAGCAACGAAAGATATATCTCGTTAACCAAGCACATGGAAGGCAGCCATAAAATTCAATTTCATCGATTCCTTCCGTTTTATGGCAGAATCTTTAGATAAGTTCTCATCATTGTTGACAATGGATAAACTAAATACTACAAGATCAGTATGGCAGGGATTGGATGATGACACTATTAAAGTTCTGATGCGTAAAGGTGTCTGCCCATATGATTTTATTGATGACTGGGATAAATTAGACTTCCAGAACGTGCCACGACAGGAAGCGTTCTACAATAAACTGACTGACAGTTCTATATCTCCTGAGGACTACAATCATGCTGAAAAGGTATGGCACACATTTAAAATACAAACACTTGGTGAATATTCAGATCTATACCTTAAAACTGATGTGTTTGAAAACTTTCCAGAGGTGTGCATGAAGACTTACAATTTAGTTCCAGCACATTATTGCACCATGCCAGGCCTAAAAAGGGATCCTATGCTAAAATACACCAAAGTGAAACTAGAGCTGATAACCAACGTAGATATACTGCTATTCATAGAGAGAGATATGGTGGTATAAGTCAATGCTCGAACAGATATAGTAAAGCAAATAATAAATATATGGATGATTTTAAGCCTGACGAGAAAGTGAAATAGCTGTTATGGATGGGCCATGTCATAGCATTTATCAACCTGAGGCTTCAAATGGGTTGATATTCCTAATATTGACGTTTTCGAAATTCCTGATAATTCACCAATTGGTTACATATTCGAAGTGGACTTGGACTATCCTCAACATATGCATGATAAGCATAAGGATTTACCGTCTTGCTCTGAGCATGCAACACCACCTGGAGCAAAATTAGAAAAGCTTTTGATAACACTACATTATAAAACTAAATATTGTTGCGAGCATGGCTTTTGGTTCGTAATTTAAGACACAATATTAAATAATTAATATACAAGTTCTTTATTTCACTCTAGTCATATAAAATTCACAAACATTCATTTAATCAACTCAACTTTAATTATCGCTAACGCTGTACTTTCAATTATCGCAATCCAATTACAACACTTTCGTTTCTTTATTACTTTCGCTTGTTAACACTGCAACGTCTAAGACAAGACTCTTTTTCTGGCGGTGACAACTGTTATATTTATACCCTAGAAACCCTCCGGATTAATCTGGACTGTTCTATTCCAGACGCTTCTTGACTATTCTATTCATTCTATTCCTGAACGTTCCTGTAGATTCCATAATCAATTCTCCGAACCTGAAGTCGTTTACTCTTCATTGCCAGTAGATGTCACCAGTTGTCTCTTTCTATTGCACGTAACACTGCCCCCTTCTTAAACTTGTTCGTCCCGAACAACAGGTGGTCCACGGTCTTGATGCTCGTAGTATTGACATAAGCGATCCAGGTGGACGATTTTTCGTTTGCCTCCTGTACCACGTTGAATACGGCCCCTCCCACTGTTGTTGTGATTTTGGAGAGCATCCCTTACGTCGGTTCGGGTTGTATAGCCAAACAAGATCACCTTCATTGAATCCTGCTGAATTCGCACGTAAGTCATAGCGGGTCCTCATCCGATGGGTACTTACTGCTAATTTCGCCCTCGTGGCCCCTTGTACATACATCAGCTCTCCTTTTCAATGGGTCTTTGACATTACACTTATGCATTTCCTTTCTGCTGTTACGTGGCGGCCCTTTGTAAGAAGCACACACAGTGCATCTGCGACACCACTTCTCTACATCCTCCCGCATATGTAGCCAATAAAACTTTTCTCGTATTTTAGAAATTGTTTTATTCACCCCCAAATGTTCTCCAGATGCTCCACGATGCAGTTTACCTAGAACATCGTTGACCTTTGATGCAGGCACTACTATTTGCATTCGGAACGATTTACCGTTAGGTGCTTTCCACTTGCGTTTTAATATACCGCATTCAACATGAAGAGAATTCCATTGAGCCCAGTAGCTTTTCAGCTTTTCACTCATCCTCAAAATATCCTTCCATTGTGGTTTTTCTATGTCTGCTTCCAAGCAAGAATAGGCGATATGACCGGATCTTCTCGTTGCGCTTTTCGCAAACTCTCGATGTCCCAACCTGTTGATGGCTCCACAGTTCCCAACTGTATAGGATCTGTTTTCTCATTTCCTTTCTCCCAGCCGTAATGCTTACATTCAGGTTCCCATTGACATTGTACCAAGGCTTCTGCATTTCCATGGATACGTCCTTTCCTGTGTTGGTTCTCAAAGCCATATTGTTGGATTCTGGTCTCCCTAAGAAGAGTTTGCTCTCTAGCTCGCCAACTTGGACATTCTTCTCTCCCTTTCTTTTCTGTTGATTCCTTTCGACGGCGTTTCCTGCAGCCGCTTTGATGGTGTCCCAATTTATGACAATCCCAACATCGAAGAACACTACGTGAAGGGGTGCTCAGTGATAACTGCAATCTATTGCAAGTCTGCTGCTCAGCTCGATATCTTTGCAATTCCACTTTCCTCTCTTCATCTAGAGATTCTACCCCGTCGGCATTTTCTGCAGTCTCTTTGTAGATGTCCTGGTCTATTACAATTCCAGCATCGAAGGATACCACGCAAAGGTGAGCTCTGGGATGACTGCATTCTATTACAAGTACATTAATCCACCGAAATGTCTTGTCTCTCATTCATACACTAATGCATAGGCTATTGCTTCTGTTGTTGATTTCCTTCCTGCTAGCCTTAACGCTTGTTGTAAACTCTGATCTGCAATAGCGTTCACAAATGCCTCTGTCGCCATTTCGTTGAGAAAATCCGCATTCACACTGGAGTATGAAAGATGCGCTAATCTTTCCACATTTTCCTGCAGTTGTTGTAGTGATTCGCCCTGCTTTTGAATCCTGTTGCGCAACTGTAGGCGATATACTTGCTGCATGTGTTCATCTCCGTAACGTAATTCTATCGCCTGTACTAATGAAGTGTTATCACGTTGATTTTCAATCGGTACAGTTTGTAAGAGCTCTGACGCAGGACTTCGAAGTGCTAACACCAGAGCTATAGCTTTGTATTCATCATTCCATCCATTTACCTCTGAAGCTGCCTCGAACTGTCTCTTGAAGATATGCCACGAATTTTGTCCATCAAATATTGGAGCTTTCATTCTACCTGCTCCGGATATTTCAGCTGCTACGTTTAGAGGCTGACAATGCTTTATTCTTTCCACATCTGCTTTAAAACTGTCAAGCTACTCGGTGACTTTTTGTTGAGCTTGCGCCATTTCCTGCTCGATTCCTTCAATTTTCAAATTTTGTCCTTCTTAAGAACTTTTTACAAAATTTTCGATTGGAAGAGTTTCTAGACAATTCTCCAGCGAACTCTTTTGTTCATCCAAGCGGGTTTCCATAGATTTCTTCTGCTCATCTAACCGGGATTCCAGAAAATTCTTTTGTTCCTCAAAAGCATTCTTTTGCTCGTCCAGACGGGTTTTCATAGATATCTTCTGCTCATCTAACCGGAATTCCAGAGATCTCTTTTGTTTCTCAAGAGAATTGCTTGTTTCTTCAAAAGCATTTTTCATCTGCAGAGCTAATGAAAGCTCCAATTTACTCATTAAAGTACCCAAAACTTGTTCCATGTTCATCGCAGACTTTTCTTCCGCTTCAGTTTCTTCCAAGATATCTTCGAAAACAAATGTCTCAGGATTCAGCCCTTCTTCTATCAAAGCTTGTCTCAGTCGCTCGATGAGAACATTCTTTGGACCTGTCGTTTGTAACGACCGGTTCCCTAACTCCACTTTCAAATCCTGTATCTGAAGCTCCTCCAGTTTGCGCCCCATTACTTTAATAATTCTCTTACAGAAGAATATAAATTATTTTCTAGAACTTTCACAATTTAACACAATTCCTCAAAATTAATCACACTTTGAATTTTTATTTCGCGAATTTATTTCACTTCTGACACCAGTTGTTGCGAGCGTGACCTTTGGTTTGTTATTTAAAACACAATATTAAATAATTAATATACAAGTTCTTTATTTCACTCTAATCATATAAAATTCACAAACATTCATTTAATCAATTCAACTTTAATTATCGCTAACCCAGTACTTTCGCTTGTTAACACTGCAACGTCTAAGACAAGATTCTTTTTCTGGCGGTGACAACCGATATATTTATACCCTAGAAACTCTCCGGATTAATCTGGACTGTTCTATTCCAGACGCTTCTTGACTATTCTATTCATTCTATTCCTGAACGTTCCTGTAGATTCCATAATCAATTCTCCGAACCTGAAGTCGTTTACTCTCCATTGCCAGTAGATGTCACCAGTTGTCTCTTTCTATTGCACGTAACAATATGTTATACACTACTGAAATGTGAAGCAATGCTTATCACACAGTCTCATCCTGTAAAAAGTGCATCGGGTTCTTCAATTCAACCAATCAGCTTGGCTTAAACCATATATTGACTTAAATACTACCAAACGGAAGCAGGCTACCAGCGATCATGAGAAGGACAGCTATAAGAACATGAATAATGCAGCTCTTGGTAAGACTATGGAAAATGTTCGCAAGTAAAACAATATCAAACTTTGCGTAAAGTGGGGAGGTCGCTATGGTGCAAAAGCTCGGATTGCGACACCCAACTTCCACAGTGCAACGATATTTGATGAGAATTTAGTTGCTGTGGAATTAAGGCGACTCAAAATCTTATTCAATGAGCCTCTCTTTATTGGAATGGCAGTTTTGGAAATTTCAAAGATATGCCTCTATGATTTCCACTACAGTTTTATGCAGAGTGAATTTGGAGATCAATGTAAAGTCATGTATACAGATACAGATTCTCTAATATATGAACTTGAAGAGAAAAATGCATATGAGTTTATGGCTGAAAATATAAACAAATTTGATACAAGTGATTACCCAGAAGTTAATCAATTCAATTTACCGCTCATGAATAAAAAGATTCCTTGTCTAATGAAGGATGAGCTGAATGGGAAAATCATGAGCGAATTTGTAGGCTTGCGCTCGAAAATGTATAGTCTGCGAATAAACGATGGTAAGACTGTAAAGAAAGCAAAAGGAGTAAAGAATGTTTGAATAACATGCGAGTATTAACTGCTAATCAGAGCTCCATACGATCGCATAACCATAATGTCTACACGATCAACCAAAAGAAGATTGCATTGAGTCCATATGATAACAAGTGCTATATTATGAGTGGGACAACGGATACTCTACTACCATGGATACATTACTCTATTCAATCAGAACAGCAAGGAGCAGACACAGAAAACATATAATCTAAGGCTGGTCTAAGATATGTATTGTAAATAAAAATTGTATTATAGCTTAAATACCATTTAATGCAATAGTTTGTTTTAATTGTATTATGGTCTAAGATATACATTATTGTAAAATAATGAAAGTATTATTACAGTTAGAGGGAAACCGATTAAAGGAAGCCCAACCATTGAATGATACACTAAGAATTAAATGTTAATATTTTTTCAATTTATAATAAATCAATAATGACATTTTATATATGGTATTCTTTTTATTCAATTTCCCTACTAATCCCAGAACTCCCGAATAATATTTGCCCACTACAGCGTGCTCCGAATCGGCCGGTTGAGCGTTTTACCCAGAATGCTAGTACAGCTTGAGAAAAAACATTTACATGTGGGCTGGACCTTGACCCCTGACCAGCTTTGAAACCGGAAGGGCGTCAGGTCCTTGACCTTCATCCGCAAGTGTGTCTTGCAGGCTACAACCTTGATTCCTTATAATCAAGCATGTCACAGCAACTTTAATATTAAGATAACATTTTAGAGTGTTCTTAATACGGCGGGTAAGGAATTTAGCTGCATTTTGCATAAATAGCTCCGGATCGATATGTTTCACATTTACAATAACACCTTGTCGAATTCTGTCTGCGGACGCTGTCTTTATTTCCTCCCACTTTACAAAATCTTTTCTTCTTTTCTTAATTCCTCCACCTCGACGGGAGCTCTCAAGAGCGCTCTCAATGCTATAATTTATTCGAGACAGCACTCGAAATGTCGTTTCCTAGCTCTCTTATTACACTCCCGAAATGCAACTTGAAATTTATGAATGTTTCTATTGCACTTTTTAACAATATTGTCTTTATTCACTGAATTTGTTTCTTTCAAACACTTCAACACATCGTTGCGCAAGTTTTTAATTATTTCAGAACTTTTATTTACGCGCGGTTGTCATTTTTATTTTTGGATGTGTTAAACGTATCCCAGAGGTAAGGTGATAAAATTCAACCTTTTGGGAAATGTTTTCATAAATTTAATCTATAATAAAATAGAGCGGCACTTAATAAAAGTTGCTATCCGTTAGGTGCATGTAGTCCTTTTTGGAAATTCCATTTGAATTTACACTAATGAAGTATAGCTGCAATTGAGAAAAGTGACCGTTGTAAAAAATATTGCTATCCCATTAAGTGCATGTGACTGGAAACTTGAGGCTTGCTGCCTGAGCCGAATGATGTCTTCATTCAAGTTTCTGAAAGTTGCGCAGGCAGTTCTAATATTGTGAGTGTTAGTAATTAGAATTTTGAATACTATTAGTTAGTTCTGTACTGTCTAATAGTTACTTGTGAGTGTTAAGTAGTTAATTTAGTTAATATTATCAGCATTTCATGCTAAAGAACATAAGTAGTCTAAATAAAGTGTGTGTGTGTAAAGTACAAGAAGTTAGAAATCTATATACACGCAGTGCTAGGAAAGTAGCTACATTTAAGTGTACGTCTGTATTTGTTAAGATGTGTGTCATCGCGCGTATAAGCATATTGCTAGCCGTGGGTCGGAAAGTGTGTGTCACATTGCTATGAATAGCCTCCAGTGTGAGTGTCCACCCCATTAAAATGATTAGTAGTAGTAGTGATCATTAGGCATAGTCTTAAGCTCACTGAGTATATGAAATACTCATACTCTCCCTTTTATTCTAAACCTAATTACAGATGAGCTTCACGGATGACGGCTGCCGGGAAGGACAAGCCACGTTTTTAGAAATGTATACCCATGTACATGTAATAAAATTAAATATTGAAATAAAAAAAATTACGCTTGTTTAAATTTTCAATATACGTCTATCATCTGATAAGTGTGATTTTCAATCCGAAAATGGTATCAAACCCTTCGGGAATTAGGTAATTCCACAGAATCGCCCTCACCTATTAGTTTCTTAACCGGTGAAGGAAGTTCTAGTTCGGGGCAGTTACTAGCGATAACACCCGGCGTATGTGGCAATATTAATGCAACTCGAACTCCGTATCCTGGTCCAAGGGGCGGTGCAGATATAGTCCCAAGTTTCGCTCCTGAAGATAAGAACCAAAATGTTCAAAAATGGTTGAATAAAATTGATGAATTAAGATCAATTTACGAATGGAATGAAAAGGAAACTGTTTACTATGCAATATCGAAACTCAAAGGTCTGGCTCACACCTGGTATCAGAGTCTTACATCTATAAATCTTAACTGGAGTGAATGGAAGCTTAACCTAAAGGAGGCTTTTTCCATACAATCTAATTATGCACGACTACTCCAAGAAATGCTGAATCGTGTAAGAAGAAGAGATGAATCCATGCAGAACTATTAGTATCAAAAATTGTGTTTACTTAATATCTGCGAAATATATGGTGAAAAGGAAGTTTCTTGCAATATAGAGGGAATACCCAATACTACCATCCAAGTGGCGGCTAACGTTTCAAATTATTCACGTCCTGACTTGTTATTAATTATTTAAGAACAATTACCGAACGCGGCAAATCGGGTACCGACTCTGACGAGATCATGAACGAGGACGTTCAAGATGTCAGGATGGTCGAGCTGTTAAATGTATCCCAGAGGTAAGGTGATAAAATTCAACCTTTTGGAAAATGTTTTCATAAATTTACTCTATAATAAAATAGAGCGGCACTTAATAAAAGTTGCTATCCGTTAGGTGCATGTAGTCCTTCTTGGAAATTCCTTTTGAATTTACACTAATGAAGTATAGCTACAATTGAGAAAGGTGACCCGTTGTAAAAAGTATTGCTATCCCATTAAGTGCATGTGACTGGAAACTTGAGGCTTGCTGCCTGAGCCGAATGATGTCTTCATTCAAGTTTCTGAAAGCGCACAGGCAGTTCTAATATTGTGAGTGCTAGTAATTAGAATTTTGAGTACTATTAGTTAGTTTTGTAGTGTCTATTAGTTACTTGTGAGTGTTAAGTAGTTAATTTAGTTAATATTATCAGCATTTCATGCTAAAGAACGTAAGTAGTCTAAATAAAGTGTGTGTGTGTAAAGTACAAGAAGTTAGAAATCTATATACACGCAGTGCTAGGAAAGTAGCTACATTTAAGTGTACGTCTGTATTTGTTAAGATGTGTGTCATCGCGCGTATAAGAAAATTGCTAGCCGTGGGTCGGAAAGTGTGTGTCACATTGCTATGAATAGCCTCCAGTGTGTGTGTCCACCCTATTAAAATTATTAGTATTGTAAGTTATCATTAGCCATAGTCTCAAGATAACTGAATATATCAAATACTCATACTCTCCCTTTTATTCTAAACCTAATTAGAGATGAGCTCCACGGATGACGGCCGCCGGGAAAGACAAGCCACGTTTTTAGAAATTTATACCCATGTACGCGTAATAAAATTAAATATCGAAATAAAAAAAAATATGCTTGTTTATATTTTCAATATACGTCTATCCTATGCTTTAAACCATCCCTGATGCTCACTAAAACAGACTGTTGGCTCCTAAGAGTTTGCTTGGGCTTTTATAGGAACGTCTCGTTGTTTACTTAATGCGAATCTAATTCAGCTGTGCGGATTTGTTTATACAGGTAAGCATGACTCATTCAGTTGGAATGTGAATTTGTAAACAGGAAGTGTGGTGATATCGAATTACATCATAAACAGGGGAAGCATGTCTAATGTTTGGTAAACTTTTATTATATGATACTTCACAATTGGTAACTTGCGATTCCATTGCCAAAATTTGAGTAGATAATATGCGTGCTATGATCGGCCATTCATAAGCTGAAGAGTTTTTACTATTACCACCTCTACTCCGAATTAAAGTAAATAAATTTTCAATTTGATCTTGTTGATCTCGTTTTGTGAGAAAGTAGTCAAAATCGTCGTATTCATCGGATAGATCATCCGCCATACTAAGTATAGCGGCAACCGACTGCTTTCAGCCTTTAAAACAATAATTCTTTTAACTTTTATCAACAGCAATTTCATCTATATACGGAATCGTACTCTGTAGAAAGTCTTTAACGAAACCTGTTCTTTTTAGAGCACTGCTATAGAAATTTATTATATTGCTCACTACTGTTTAGGCAGTCAAAAATGTTATCAAATTTTTCAAAGAAATTTGCGGTAGACTGAGATTTTTCAGCTGTCTTCTCAGTAAATAAGTTGAGATCATAAACAGGGGAATCATGCCCAATGTTTGGCAAACATTTAATATTTGATACCCAGAACGCCACTGCCCCAGAACACCACAGCCCAAGAACCTCAATAGAAAGTGATCCAGAACTTCTGATATCTACAAATTCATCGCTAAGAAATATTCAAGTAAGAAAACAGCAAATCCAAGGCGACATCATGCTGATATCTACAACTCCCCAAGGTAACTTGAATAATTAGTAATATTGATTACACCTGAAAATGTAAGATCGCTAATATCTCGAAAACCATAGCCCGTAGAGGATTTCTGATGAAAATTTTGTCCCCCACCAGTACCAATACCCTATCCACTGGCACCTTCTAGAATCTACTGATGAAAAAAAATAGCACAGGGTTAACTTGAATTAGTACTAATATGGATTACACCTGAAAAGGTAAGATTGCTAATTTCTCGAAAACCATAGACCGTAGAGGATTTCTGATAAAAATGTTGTCCCCCAACAGTACCATTAGCCTATCCACTGGCACCTTCTAAAATCTACTGGTATCAAAAAAATAGCATAGGGTTAACTTGAATTATTACTAATAGTGGTTACACCTGAAAAGATAAGGTCGCTAATATCTAGAAAACCATAGCCCGTAGAGGATTTCTGATGAAAATTTTGTCCCCCAACAGTACCAATACCCTACCCACTGGCATCTTATAGAATCTACTGGTATAAAAAAACAGCATAGGGCTAACTTGGATTATTACTAATATGGATTACACCTGAAAAGGTAAGATCGCTAATTTCTCGAAAACCATAGCCCGTAGAGGATTTCTGGTGAACATTTTCTCCCCCAACAGTACCAATACCATATCCACTGGCACCTTCTAGAATCTACTGGTATGAAAAAAATAGCATAGGGTTAACTTTTTAACGAACCATTTGATTCGTTCATAATTTAATATCTAATTTTCTTGTAAAACGAAATACGGCCCTGACTTCACTTTACCAAATACATCCCTTACTTCACATATGATTCCAGTTGCATTTGTTTCGCCACTCGACAAGTTCCCAGTTACATATGCCCCGCCACTCAACCAAGAAGAGAAGCTTTAGAGCTTTGAAGCTTCCGAGGGTATATAAGTCCCAGCACAAGGCCTGACAAGTTAGTCTTTTCCCGGACTCAACCGAGTAAGATCCTCTCGGTACCTTACATCTAGCTGCCGTGCCGTATGGCTGTAGCTATATTCCTCCTCCAGCTGCCGTGCCGTATGGCTGTAGTTGACTTCCTATAATATTCCTGTGTAACTGCCGTGCCGTATGGCTGTAGGTAGCTGCCGTGCCGTATGCCTGTAGCTGTTACCATACCTAAATATTCCTTCTAGCTGCCGTGCCGTATGGCTGTAGCTATGTTCCTAAATATTCCTTCTAGCTGCCGTGCCGTATGGCTGTAGCTCTGTTCCTCATAATATTCCTGTGTAACTACCGCGCCGTATGGCTGTAGTTATATATGTTCCCGTACGTTTCCTCCTCCAGCTGCCGTGCCGTATGGCTGTAGTCTTTACCCTACCTAAATATTCTTTCTAGCTGGCGTGCCGTATAGCTGTAGCTATGTTCAACATAATATTCCTGTGTAACAGCCATGCCGTATGGCTGTATTTATATATGTTTCCGCCCCGCTTCCTCCTCCAGCTGCCGTGCCGTATGGCTGTAGCTGTTAACCTGCCTGATTATTCCCCAGCATCCAGTATGCACAGTCTCCGTAACGAAAAACTGAACCTCTCTAACGACACCTAAATCTCTCTCTCTCTCTTCGGCAGTAAAAATGTATATATAGTATGTATAAGCAGTAGATATTATGTATTAATAAGATTAAGAATATATACTCTGTATAGGATAAGATCCGAAAAATAAAGAAATATTTTATTTTGTAACTAAGTCTTCTCAATTATTTAAACCTTGGATTACTCGAGAGCTCCCGGCTACCCGTACCGTACCATTGGGACCACAGTAGAGAAGGTCGTTACAACTTGAATTATTACTTATATTAATTACACCTGAAAAGGTAAGATCGCTAATATCTCGAAAAGCATAGCCCGTAGAGGATTTCTGATGAAAATGTTGTCCCCCAACAGTACCAATATGCTATCCACTGGAACCTTATAGAATCTACTGGTATGAAACATAGGGTTAACCTGAAATGGTAAGATCGCAAAAACTATAACTAACACACACACACACACACACACACACACACACACACACACACACACACACACACACACACACACACACACACACACACACACACACACACACACACACACACACACACACACACACACACACACACACACACACACACACACACACACACACACACACACACACACACACACACACACACACACACACACACACACACACACACACACACACACACACACACACACACACACACACACACACACACACACACACACACACACACACACACACACACACACACACACACACACACACACACACACACACACACACACACACACACACACACACACACACACACACACACACACACACACACACACACACACACACACACACACACACACACACACACACACACACACACACACACACACGCGCACACACACACACACACACACACACACACACACACACACACACACACACACACACACACACACACACACACACACACACACACACACACACACACACACACACACACACACACTTGTGCTAGAGCGAGACAGATGATGCGTTAGAGCAAGATAACAATTTTCAATACAAAAAGTGGTCCAGATCCTCCTCAAAATTTTTCACTGTACCTCTAGAGGAAGAAGAAGATGTAAAATGAATTGGAAAAAACGGACACTTTTTGTATGGATATGGAAAAATTGCGCTAGAAACGCTATAGCATAACTACTAATAAGTTCATCCTCAGTATATATTTCATAATTGGTAACTTGCGATTTCATTGCCAACATTTTAGTAGATAAAATGCGTGCTATGATATGGCCGAATTCATAAGGTGAAGGGTTTTTATTATTACCACCTCTACTCCGAATTAAAGCAAATAGATTTTCAATTTGATCTTGTTGAACTCGTTTTGTGAGAAAGTAGTCAAAATCGTCGTATTCATCGAATAGATCATCCGCCATACTAAGTATAGCGGCAACCGACTGTTTTCAGCCTTTAAAACAATAATTCTTTTTACTTTTATCTACAGCAATTTCATCTATATACGGAATCATACTTTGTTGAAAGTCTTTAACGAAACCTGTTCTTTTTAGAGAAAGTACCCTATCTAATAGCCAGTTAAGATTCCCGTACAACGACATATAAATGGTTGTCGTAGGTTGAAAACTGTAGGAGGAGATAGAATCCTACGAAAAAACTGAAGATTACCTCGATGGGCACATCTTCCAAATGTTTGCTTATAACTTTTGATTGTTATTGTTGATAGCACATAGGGAGGTCACTTTGGAAAGGGGCTAGTAGTTTACAACTGTGTCTATTGTTTGGTCCCTGTTCGCAAACTAAAGCCCTTATATTAAAACCAATATCAGTGCAATAAGTAATGTTATCTTTTATTTTTTTAGATAAATTTTTGCCGCTTATCGAGGTTTCACATATATCATAGCTTATAATGAATTTCCACGAATTTTTTAGCCCCAATATCATAAATAGGCAAACTTGTTTTCCTACGAAACAATTTCTACTATCCCCTAGATCTTCGAATCCCACTATTTATATTAAAATAAATAAAGAAATTAAAAATTTTTATAAAAATAAATATAAATGTTTTTTCTGTAAAAAAGTTGGCCAAAATATGCACAAAATATGCAGTATGGAAAACCAAAAACGAAAATAAATATAAAGTACAAAATAAAGTGAATTTAGTGAAAAATAATGTTGATAGGTATAGTGAAGATGCACATGTGTGTTTATGAATTCATAACCACCACAATAATATCTCAGAATGGTGTGTTGATTCTGGCGCATCATCACATATGTGGAATGATAAATCGCTATTTAAAATATTAAATAAATCTAGTAAAAATTCTGTAAAAGTAGCCGATGGTAGAAATTTAACCATAAAAGGTACCGGCATAATTGAATTTAAAACAGAATTTAATAAAGTAATACTAAATGAAGTACAATATATACCTGAACTTACATGTAATTTATTATCAGTTAATAAATTAACAAAAAAAGGCTTCAACATAACCTTTAAAGGTGAAAAATGTTATATAAATAAAGATGGTAAAAATATAATCGTGGTTAATGCAAATAACAATATATACAAGGCAAAGCATCAAGCATTAAATATAATCAAAAAGGAAAATTTAAAATGTATCATTCGTGTATGCATAATGTACTTGGTCATCGTAATTTATCAGATGTCAAAAAAATGCAAGAATTAGCAGCTGACGTAAATATAATAAAGTGCAACCATGATGATATTTGTGAAATTTGTATACAAAATAAGAAAACCAGAGATCCTTTTCCTCAAGAATCAATTACAAAAACATACGAAAAGTTGGATTTAATACATACAGATGTTTGTGGTCCATTACAAATTTATACACCAAGAGATAATAAATATATATTCACATTAATTGACGATTATTCTAGGTATTGTTATATATATTTAGTAAAACATAAATCAGATGTTAAAGAAAAAATGATGGAGTTTATTGAACTGATGAAAACTCAATATGGTAAAGTATTAAAGATTATCCGATCGGACAGAGGTGGTGAATATATGAGAAATGAACTGCGTAGATATTTAAAAATGAATGGCATTTTAACGCAATTCACTGTGCTAAAAACTCTGAGGTTGCTGAGCGTTAAAATAGAACGTTAATTGGAATGGTACGTTGTATGCTCAACAGTTCTGGAATAC